>CM041780.1:111554767-111824559 GCA_023374045.1 Limonium bicolor
TATCGCAAACTTAACAACATAAACATAACATCGCATCGAAATAAATCACACCAGGACCTTGCCACGGTCCTGAACAACAGAAAATACCGAACTTTAGACATTTACAACCGCTAATCCAAAATATACATACCAACTGAGTTTATAAGTATCCCAAGTACCAACATAATTCTTCACAAGTTTAAATATTAACAGACGGGTGCACGAGCGCAACCCGTGCTCAAAAATAAACCCCACCTAAGTCTAACCAACCGCCCCTACTCTCAAGATGAGTCTTCATGGGACGCTTACCTGCAAAATATAAACATCAGCCCCCGAGGGGGTCAGCACCTTTGCTGGTACGATCCTCTTATGGCCCCCAAGCTAACGGGCTACGACGACTAATTGTCGATAGCATGGAGATTGATTAGATACACAACCATAATAAGAATGCGATAATCAACAATCCATCAATGAACAAGCATAGTTCACACACAACGAACGACTTAAAAGCGTTCTCTTAATAAGAGAGTTAATCAGTAAGCTCCTCAAGTTCCAATTCCACTTATCCTCAGTCCATCTTAACTTACCTCAGTCTTATCCTTATCTTAATCTCAATATACAAACCGTTCTTTAAATAGAAATGGTTGTATCATATCTCAATGTTTATTTTTGTCAGGTCAAAAGTAACCCTAGCCAATGAGCTATTAACTCCATGGGTTGAATAAACAACTTATCTTAATTTTTGGATTTAGGTGATCCTACCGCACCATCTTAATCTGCCCCCTACCTTGGACTGAAAATCCAATGTAGCTGAGTCGACATTCGACCCTAGGCACAAGTCCGAAGACAAGTCCTCAAGCGGAGGTCGGATCTGATTCAGATACCGACCCCCTTTCCTTAACATGCATGACCGGAGTCAGTCCCGGATTCCTCACTCCCCTTAAGTTCCAATTAGTGAAAATCTTATAAACCAAGTGTCAGTTAAACCTTTATGGGTATTAACCAACTGTTATAGAAGTGTAATTCCTTATCTCATTCCAATTTGTACTAAACTTAGTTGGTAAATAATCTCAAGTCTCGTGTGTTAGTGTAAATCAAACACACACAATAAGTGCAATAAAACCAGTTGCATGTTTTATCTGTTTAGTCGGCACATAAACAAATAGCACACAAGCCGAGGGACACCTCGTTAGCAAGCAGGGTCACAAGAAAAACCATACCGTTCACCGTCGGTTGTCCCGGTTGTTAATTCTCTTCCGGTTGCAAAACTCTCAAATCCTAAAACATTCATCCAACTTAGATTATTAATTACTTTACATTACTTAACTTGATTAACCTTAATGATCCCCACTTAAACACCTCTAAGTTCTTACAACTTAACCTTACAAACTTAACCTTACAAACTTAACCTTAAACATTTAAAGCTTTTCTTGACTTAATCCCTTAGGTCCTCATTTTCTAATCATCAATCCCATCTTAATGGTGTACTATTAATACCACTTAACATTCTTAGAGTTTTTTTTATGTCTTAAGGGTCGGACCAAAACCCACGACGTCCCAACCCCTGGGTCGGTCCATTCCAGTAACTTTTCCGTTCCTTAAAACTCACACGCCGACCACCAAGGCCACCGACCGACCCAAGACCCTCTGGGTCGGTCCGTTCCAGAAACATTTTGTTGTAAATTTTGCCGTCCCCGACCGACAGACCACCGACGAACCCAAACCCCATTGGGTCGGTCGATTCCAGAACATTTCGCTGGGTTAACAAGGTCTGACGACCAGACAGGGTCGGTCCCCTGGGTCGATCCAGTGCAGAATCTTCCCAAAAATGTCTAATTGTTTCTTGACTCTTCCACAAGTTCCCTAATCATGTCATAATGCCATTTAGGGCACTTAACTCACCTTAAAAACCATCATCAGCTCATTAATTCACCCACCAAAGATCTTCTTTAACATTACTCAATCTTATACAATCCCTACACTTACATTTAACTCCTACAATTCCAACATTATAATTTTACCTAGAACTTCAACTAACCCAAGTGTTCCCTCCTTAGCAATTTGAACCACTCCATAACATCATATATTCCTCCTCATTCCATTTACCAAACTTCCTCAAGTCATATACTCTAGTTCTCACCTAAGTCATTTCAAGGTTTTTACCCCTTATTTCCTTCAAACTTTGCACAAGTTTCCTAGATTCTCTTATCATGGTCTTGGTGCCTAAATTTCACCATTATAACCCCTAGTTACCCCTAGACATACCTAGGTCATCCTAATTCTCAAGAACACCTTAAACTCATTCTTTTTCATCAAAACAACTCCTAAAGTTTCCTAGTACTTCCTTAGTCATAAAATCTCCTCAGAACATCTTAAACACCATGTTTCTTCACCAAATTTTGACATGGCTTCCCTAGTATATTACTACACCCAAGCACTTAGATTTTTCCACCCTTAAACAATTATGAACACTCAAATCCTTAATACACAATCTTAGCACACAAATCACACCCAAACCACACTATTCACAATATAGTGCATAACCTTAAAATGCTTGGCACTTAGGCCCTTAAATGACTTGGCTCTTAGGCCCATAAATGCATAAACCTTAAACACTGAATTTCCACAATATATATAGCCTTTGACCTGAGAATACAAACAACAAGGCTCCCATTGCAATATAAATATTCTTGTAATTCACCATGACATTGTTTATCTATCTTCTTTCTCATTTGCTCCTTAGTCAAAGTTCTCAATATGATCATGTTCTTCCTCCTAAGTTTTATAACCTTTTCCTAATGTAAACTCCAAGCTAAACTTATCATATATCTAAATCCCATTCCCTTAAACAATAAAACACCTTAAGGTAAGCAATTTACCTTGTTCTTCTCAAATTCCTCTTAACTTTCTCCTTAGGCTTTTTCCTTGGACAATCTCGGCCACCAACTTAATTCCCCTTGCCAAAGTTCTAATTAATATTCAATGACTCCAATGAGTGCTAAATAATACACTAAACTTAAGGAATCATACCTAGGTTAAAAATGTGTTTAAGGTATAAAAATGAGTATTTACCTTTGAAGTCTTAAAGTAAGCTTGGATATGAATCAAGAAGGACCTCCTCTAGTCCTTGGAGAATAGAAACAAGCTAGAAAAGGGATATAAACATGTTCCCATGAGAAGGTAATTTTCGGTAATGGGAGAAAAGTGATGGAAAACTTAGTTTTTCTTACATTTTCCTTACCTTGAATGAATGAGGAAGCTAATGAACACTTCAAGCTTATTTTTCATCCTCTAATGGCGGTTTTCCTTGGCACCAAAATGAAGCTTTTGGAGATTTGAAAGGATAGAAAGAAAGAGCTTGAGCTAACTAAGAGTAATGTGTGTTTAGTTTTGATTTTGGAGCTAAAATGAGCAAGTTATGGGCAAAGCAAGATCAAGCTAGCATGGGGGCTGTTCTTGCGTGAATGAAGAAGAGAGGAAGGAGGTGAAATCAGTGGGAAAATAAAGAATGAAGAAGAAGAGGAGAGAGAGGAGCTAAAAGCAAGATATTTGTTTTAAAGGTAAATAGTACTATTTGACATCCCTTTCTTTTTCCTTTAGTTACTTACTCATGTGGTGAGTCATCACCTCAAAAACCACCCCCCCTTACTAATGGGATATTTATGGTCTTGCTTGACCAATTAATTGACTTATGTTGACTTAATGCTAAACTAGCACTATTTGAGCACTATTCACAAATTAGTCCACATATTTGTGAAATTTTTGATTTCCCATTGATTTAGACTTCCTAATGTGATACTAAGTAGTACAAGTTGATTAAGGAGTAATCATGGGCATTTAGCCACTCAAAACCCCTTTCTAAGACAATTGTTGAAAAATGTGCTTTAAGAGTCCTTAAAGCATAATTTGTGTTTTAACTTGTTTTTGAGCTTGGTTTTCATTGCTAATTGGTTTAACATGTCCATTAGCATGTTACTAAGGTCTAATAATAATATTTGGGTGTTACCCAAAGTTATTCCAAGCTTAGAGCGCATTTTTGCTTAAATTGCTCTTATGGTGTTTCCTTGTGTTTTCTTTGGTTTAAATTGTTTCCTTAAGTTTCTAAGGCATTAATTAGCCTTCTTATACCTTAATTTATCATATAAAGAATGAAGAAGAAGAGGAGAGAGAGGAGCTAAAAGCAAGATATTTGTTTTAAAGGTAAATAGTACTATTTGACATCCCTTTTCTTTTCCTTTAGTTATTACTCATGTGGTGAGTCATCACCTCAAAAACCACCCCCCTTACTAATGGGATATTTATGGTCTTGCTTGACCAATTAATTGACTTATGTTGACTTAATGCTAAACTAGCACTATTTGAGCACTATTCACAAATTAGTCCACATATTTGTGAAATTTTTGATTTCCCATTGATTTAGACTTCCTAATGTGATACTAAGTAGTACACAAGTTGATTAAGGAGTAATCATGGGCATTTAGCCACTCAAAACCCCTTTCTAAGACAATTGTTGAAAAATGTGCTTTAAGAGTCCTTAAAGCATAATTTGTGTTTTAACTTGTTTTTGAGCTTTTTTTCATTGCTAATTGGTTTAACATGTCCATTAGCATGTTACTAAGGTCAATAATAATATTTGGGTGTTACCCAAAGTTATTCCAAGCTTAGAGCGCATTTTTGCTTAAATTGCTCTTATGGTGTTTCCTTGTGTTTTCTTTGGTTTAAATTGTTTCCTTAAGTTTCTAAGGCATTAATAGCCTTCTTATACCTTAATTTATCATCTAAACACCATATCTAGGTTTGAGGTATTTCAATTTACCCCCCTTAAAAGAACTTTGTCCCCAAAGTTCACATATGTACTTAATCATTCACGATACTCAATTTCCTTAATCTTAGTATCTGTTCGGGGTAAAACGTATTGCAGCAAGTGTACTGGTCTGTTGTAGGAAGTTTTCCTAGGTAGTATTCCCTAGGTTATCGAACCAAAGAAGGTTGTGTCTAGTTTAATCTTTACCCTAATCTAACCAATAAACTATATAAAAATAACAATAAATAATTGGGGGTTTGATTGTAGAAATTAAATAAACAAATTAATTAAAACAAAAACAATTAAAAGTGATTATCTCACAAATCTAAAGGGTGAATCCTGGTTTACTACTTTTCCCTAGTTTATCAATTCCCTTCCTGAGTATTTCTTAATTCTAGATTGCAACCCCACATCTAAATTAATCTAAGACCGGTCTCCTGCAAGATAGATTCTTACTAGTAATTCCCAAATCCTAACTCTCGTTATGAATTTACAAATTAACTAATAGCGTTAACGATTCATCTAGTTTCTAGTCAGCTAATCCCCAGGAATTGCCATCGGTAGTTTCACTGGTAATATTCCTATGGTCTAATGAACGCCGCAGTTCTCACTTGTAAGCAATTCATACCAAATATACTCAAGCAATAATTAATCACAAGAGAATTCAATGAATAACTAGGAACAAAACTACAATCTATATAGAATTTATGTTTAACAACTCAGAAAGAAAAACAATAAACTAGTTGTCCATAATAAAACCATAATTGTAACAACTACTCTGACATCGGAGACAAAGAAATAATAACAATATTAAAGAGATTAGAAAACGTCATCTAATTGGGGAACGATGATGAATCCGGTCTGTCTTCTGCTCCGGTCTGTCTGCGTTGCTGTCTAGTTCCCTCTGTCTGACTTGGTGTACTCTATCTCGAACTCTCTGCGGCTAGGTTGAGAATTCTCTTCTGTCGTGTGATGAGTTCTGTATTGTGCGTCTTATATAGTCCCTTCTTCCAAAATGTCCTCTCTGTAGCCGACTTCTCTTTTTCTATTAATAACGTCCGTTTCATCTTTGTATGTCTGCGCCTCTGATGTACTCTTCAGAGTAGCCCATCTTCCCATGTGTATCCGTGCCTCTATAAAGTCTACCCATGCTTTGCATCTGTGTTGTTATGCATGGCCATGAAGATTTGTCGGCCCGCAACTCCAATCTGCCTGCGACTCAAAGGAATTTGTGGGCAAACATTAACGTGGAGCCCATTATCTCATTTGCAGGTACTATCCACGTCAGAAAAATGTTGCGGCTCAAGTGTTAAATGTCTGGTTTCATCATGCACATGCAACCCATAATTGTTATCACCCAATGTCAATATGCTCCACATGCAGTACGCTCATGTGCATCGGCGATCAATCTGATGTCGGTCCAAGTTTGTACGTGCATGGCTGTGCCTCTGAGTTGGTCGTCGGCTGGGAAAGGTAGATGCCTGCGCTTAATGTCCGCGCCTCTGGTTATTGGAAGTTGCGGCCCATCCATCATTGAAAGTCAACAAAATCTGCTCACGTATGCAGAATGAATCTCCTGTGTCGTCTGCATAAGGCTACGAGTTGAATCAATCTGGTCCTCTGCGAGAAAGGCAGCCCACGTCCATCGTCTTGTCGGTGAGTATGGATGTATCTGCATGGCTATGTTCGATTGGGCTACCGAGTTAGCTGGGCTCAAGATGAAATCCACGTGCATGGTGATGATGTGAGAATATCATGCATCAAAATGCTCCACTCACATCCAAGATTGTCGGCCCAAGCATGTCTCGACCGATAGCCTCTTTAAAGATGTGGTGTTGTATATATATGGCCCGCACACAAGATATATTGGTCCGAGTTTATTGTCTAGCAGACATATGTTACTAGACATTTTTTTCAGCGTTTTTAACTTGTTTTAGCATAAAATCCTAAGTAAGGGGAGTTCTTCACATATAACATAAAATAACATATAAGTAAGGAATTTATCATATAAACCAATAAAATATTAATCACATTGAACATAGAAATATAGATAAATTCCGCACTTATCAACTACCCCACACTTAGCTTTTGCTTGTCCTCAAGCAAATAAAGAATATAACTGCTCCAAACCGAAACATCAAACTCCAGGATTAAACATAAGCAGAAGGAAAATAAGCAAAATGACAATTAGAAAAATCAATCTGCTCTAAGCTATCAGTTTTTACAAACAATGAATAAAGAATAATTTAATAAAAGCATGAATAAACTGAATTGCAGAAACTGAAACACGGATTAGCTTAGGATCTTCCACCAATTTCATTCCATTACCCTTTGGATGACAAGGGGTGTGAAGTAATACCTTATTCCGCAATACCTTTCAACACCACGCTCATGATCAAAAACTAAAAAAAAACTGCAATTAAATATTTCACATGCAAAAACTTTTCTTGGTCTAGAAATAAAAACAAACGATTTATTTAATTAATTGCATAGTTGTTCCTTCACCCAGACTTTTCTCTTTATCCATGTAATGGCTTTGGGCCAACTATCCCAGATCACAAGACCTTAGGTAGATAGGTAATAAAGCACCCCGAGGACTTAATAACCAGATAAAAGAGGCCTGATTCGGTTTAGGAAATTTTTTATCAGAGGAGTACCTTGCCTTATCCTTTCATTCCAAACATTCATATCATTCCCAAGATCTAAAGCTAAACACATTTAGTCTCCACAATCAGCCAATCCATCAAATTTCAGTTAAAATAGAGTAGCTTTGAGAAAATAATTTAATCAGACAACTTTTAAGCAGAGAAATTTTTAAGATTGTCATCAGGCTCAATTTCAAACTTCCACAGATGTTATCACCCAAAATTCAACATTTAACGACAAAGAGAAGCATATTCTTTATCACTTGAAAAACAATAAAAAACTAGTGGTCTGAAGTGATAACTGAAGGTCACTCCCTACCCCACACTTAAAATGAAACAATGTCCTCATTGTGTGACAAGGCAGGAGTGAAAAACTCAAAGCTCGCAGAAAAACATTTATGTCCAAAGGAAACACAGCAGAGCAGTTATTAACAAAAACAAAAATTAATAGAAAATTTAAACTAAAACTAGGACTCCCCTGGATTTTGTTGTTGTTGTGTTGTTGCATATGTAGAACGACCTCACCCCACACTTGAGCTTTGCTCAAGTGTTGCAGATTGGTTGCAGTATCACCATGAAGAATTCATCTGAAAAGAAAAACAACAAAGCAACCAAAACTACAAAACGGAGTTAAAAGTTAATAGACACAAAACCAGGAAGATAACTACAAAACGAAATTAAAACTGAAATTAAAAACTAACAAAATAAAATATTGGGTTGCCTCCCAGCCAGCTGCCCTTCTTTAATGTCTTTGGCTAGACCATACTCCCTGAGGTCAACCAGGATCGAATATGAAAGTCAATGTGGGCTTTAAAGGGTGGGTGGAGTGGGCATCAAATATCTTCATAAAACGTCCCCGATCAAATGGAAATAAAACCTCAACACTCCAAATATAACAGTGTACACTCCACCTATCACGCGTCAGGCGGTTGTGTTGAGATGGGTGATCCTTGATGTGAAGATCACACTTTGGCTGGTCCTCCTTCTCAAATTCAAGGATGTAAACATCCTTGTCATCTGGTGAAAGCTCAAAGGGAGAACCAATAGGAACATCAACTTCAACAGGAATCAAGGGCTCCTTAAAGTCGATGAGATAACTCTGCTCTAATGGCTCAACAGCAGGAGAAGGAAGGAAGTCAACTAGAAGACTATCTGGCTCAGGTACAGGTGGAGAAGGAATAGACTGGATAGCTACATGAATTATATTATTCTCTAACTCTGAAGATTCATCAACTTGCTCAATCTCTAGCTCTGGCCTCTCCATGTTCTCCACCTTAGGTGTGTCTACAACTTCAGGGAACGAATGATCAAGCTGCGTGTAACACCCCAACTCCAAATACAATGATCGTCGCCTTAAGTTCATCTCATTCATTAACAACGCAGTGGAAAAGTTCTACTTAATTGGTGTTACCGCCGTTAGTCACCCACATGACTAACTAGGCCTATTCTCTTACAAGTCACGGTCTGACTAACCGGATAATTACTCGAGCATCTATACAATAAAATTCATAAACCACAACTTATACTGAGTATCTCATATCCTAATACATCATACTAACATCTCATCAATTACTAAACGAGTGTACATGCATAACTCGTGTAATAAATGTAAAAGCAACCCGAAGTACTCTACCCGCTCCTACTCTCAGGTTGAGTCCTCGTCTGGCACCTACCTGCAAAGTTTAAATCACAGGCCCCAAGGGGCTCAGCATATTGCTGGTATAGAAAACGTGCAGCCCACAAGCTAGCGGGGTTACACACGACTACTTTGTCGTATACATGCAATTGTTTATTCATACAAAAAATAATAAGAAGTACGATAACAAACAACACATTTATGTGAAACATTCACAACTCAAATAAATCGAACGTCGTAATGGACGCCCATTAATGAGTAAGTTAGATTGCTAACTCCTGAGGCCTGAGAATTGTTTAGTTCTCGTGTTTGACCATACCTTATAAGTGTCAACCGTTCTCTTAATAGAACTGGTTGTTCTCTAACTGAATTGTTTATTTTTGTTGTGTCAAGGGAATCCTAGCCAATGAGTTATTAACTCCATTGGGTTAATAACCATTAATTCTTAAGTTATGAGGGATGTAGGCTTGACCCTCCCGCCTCCGGAATTTGCATCCCATCTCGAACTGTTCACTCGAGATGGTCGGTCTGTTTGTCGACCCCAGCGACAAGTCGGAGACGAGCCATATGCGAAAGACAGATCTGATACAGATGCCGACCTCCTAACCTAAACATGCATGACCGGAGTCAGTCCTGATTCCTCTCCTCCCAAGTTCCAGTTAGTTTGAAGTTTCATTGACAATTTGTTAGTTAAACCTCTCTCGGTATAACCACTAACAACAGGGAATTATTTATAACCTTATACAATTGTTACTAAACATAGTTAATGAACAAGCTCTGAATCAAGTCGTGTTAGTGTGCAATGGACACACAATAACAGTACATTAAATCGGTTTCATGCTTAATCTGTTTGGTCGTATCACAATAACACATAGCACACCAAACCGAGGTAGACCCAGTTAGCAAACAAGCTACAAGAATCCCATACCGTACACCGGAGATGGCTAGCTCTTAATCCCACGTTCGCCTAATCCGCTGAACGCCTCCGACTATCTAGATCTGTAACCAGAACACTTGTATAGTATCCTGTGTCTTAGAACTAATTGGTTCACTTTTCAACTTAAACCTCTTCCTAGGTTAACCCGGGTATAATAGTAACCGTTAACGGGTATGTTCTTTAGGAGCGGTTTTAAATTCAATTCTAATTCATTAACATACTAACTCGTTAGCAGTTATTTAGTTGCACAGTTAGCACTTTAGACTTATACAGACCTTGTATTAGGTTTTAGTATTTTTCACTATTCATCCGTATTTCACTATTCATTTTATGGTCTCGTATTCTACTATTCAGTTATACGACCTCGTATTTTACTATTCACTGTATTTCACTATTCATGTATACGTATTTTACTATTCATGTATATGTCTCGTATTTGACTATTCATATATACGTAGTTACTATTCATGTATACGTATTTACTATTCATATATACTGATACTATTCACGTATACGAGCACTATTCATGTACACCAAAATTTTTCGTATACGTCCGTATGATACTCCGTACCATACGTATTTATTTCTTTTTCCAATTTAACTTGTATTTTCATTAAAAAACTTTATGTATTGATTTCTCCTATACTTATTAAATTACGGGTATACCCCTCGTATACCTTAAGTTTACGTCTCGTTTAACCCCTCTAATTCTGTTTCTTTTACAACTTGTTTCTAAATTCTTATTTAACTTCCTTAACCTCTAAACGCATAAAAATGTGTTATTTACATTACTTACCCATAGTTTTCTCTTAATCTCTATTTACTCATAATAAGTTTCTAAACTTGTTATTTTTTATTTCTAATTTCTTCCAAAGTCTAACTTAATTAATTTCTTTTATACTTTTGGTCAATTACAACATATACCCAAGTTTGACCAGTCTTTTATGGTCAAACCCCCTAACTTTCCATAATTACAATATTACCCCTAAAGTTAATTTAACTTAACTTTTTATTCCTTATCCTTTTAATATCTAATCTTTTGCTACAATTTTTTCTAGCTACTCTAAACATTTTATAAACTGTCATTGACCAGTTTGACCACGTTTGACCATTTTGACCAGGGAAATGACCATTTTACCCTTGTGGTCTTTTCTTTTATCCTAACTCATTTTAACCAATTAACTCTAATTAATTTCTAATTTTCGTAACTAATTTTCCTACAGATTTTTGAACCAAAAATCATTTTAAACATCTCTAAACCACCAGATTTAATTATCTAATGTTATAGTATATAAATACCATCTTTTATTATCCTTAAATATACCAAAAACCATATAAATTCCTTATAACACTTATAAACTCTTTAGAAATTGTAAACTTAATTCTACAATTATTTTCTCATCACTTAAACTCTCAAAAATACATATTAACTCATATATATTTTCATCCTTGATTTTATGTAACCAAAACTTCTCAAATTTTTACATATTACTCTTAATTATACTAATTCCTTCAATTTAACTTAGTTAGATAATTTTTCTAACTCATATATAACCTCCTAATTTTCGGCCACCATATAAATTATAGTATATGAATTTTTCTTGCATATTATGATAGCTTATATTGAAGCTTATATCATAAGGAGTATAAATCTAATTTTAGATTTACAAAATATTAACATTTAATGTGTCAAAAATTAAATCTAACATCTAACAAATTCGGCAATAATAAACAAGGTATACAATAGGTTTGATCATATATAGATCAATATTTCGAACCTTGAAATAAGTAGTTGTAGGATTTACCTTGTATATTAACCTTTAGCTTAATATTAAGCTTGATTTCCTTAGAAATTTTGACAGCATTTTGCTAGAGAAATTGGCTCCAAAATCATAGAATACGATGGAGAATAATAAGGGTTAGTAACCCTAGGCACTCGGCCTTGATGAAAATCAAAGAAGGAAGAGTTTCCAAGAAGGCAATGTTTTACCTCGAGAATCAAAGGCACTTCTTCGTGGTTTTTCCTGAGAATCTTGGGGCTCATGAGCTATGGTTGTAAAGCTATTTGAAATAGGATTCTAACGAGCTATTAAGCTTAGAATTTGGACTTAAGATGAGAAAGTTATGATCTGTGCAAAACAAGGTGCTCTTTAAGGTTCTAATCCAAGAACATTGAGGTTTTTGTGATGTTTCTTCAAAGAGAGGAAGAGCTACGAATTTGGGAGCTCTCATAATGACAGGTAAGTGTCTGATTAATGAATTACTAAGGGGACAAGGTGATAAGGCAATCAAAGAAGTCATGGTGGGTGAAATAGTGAATTTAAAGCATTTTTGGAGCCTAATGACTCACCACATGTCGGCAGCCTATGGTCCATGTTTGGCCAGAATTATTTTGTTTCTCCATTTTATTTATGTAATATTTGATTCATTAAACTCGTTCATAAGGACTTATACCATGTGTTAGGTATGTTACATAGCCAAAATGCTTAAAAAACATCATTTTATGTGCTTCTGGGTTCACATTGATTATGCAATTTGTTTTGGCTAGTTTAAATGAGTCCTTAGTATATTTAAAACCTTTAGAAACTTTGTTCATGAAATAGCATGTTGCTCATTCCAAATTAAACCAAGTCGTTTAGTGGTTTCTTCTTGACTTTCGTCAGTTTAGTACCTGTTTACTGTGGACTTTGTATACTTAATTTGTGTGTATACGCAATGGCTCCTATGACCATTTAATTGTTTTTCCCTTATTTATTTATGGTATTTAGGCTCATTATCCTTTTCGTTCCATGTATACATACTTAAAGCACATTTTTTTCTTTAAAGCACATCTTTGTGCTCTAAGGTGCGTTTTCGGTTTAAACGCTAATTCTGCTTAATGCGTATTACTAATCTTAGAGGTATTTCACATTTGAAATCTCTTTGGAACTTATTGGTAGTTCCCTAATTTATTTATGCTCTTTAAAACACCTTTTTGCTCTAATTGTTCCTAAAGCATGTTTTGGTGTAAATTGTTGTTTAACACTTCTTCTAATGTTTCTAAGGCACGTTCTAGCCTTAGTATATCCTAATTAGATAGTTCATTAATATATTAAGGTTTGGGGTATTTCAATCAACCCCCCTTAAAAGAACTTTGTCCCCAAAGTTCCTATGTATCTACATCTCTTAGAATACACAGGTAACTTCACACTAAAAGGTCATATAGATCACTCAATATCTGTATAGGCATTCTGAATCATAAGGTCTACCATATATATACATTTACCACACTTGCCACACAATGTATATTTTGTATGTTTTTGTAATCAAAATACTCTTTGTATATTCTTTGCTGTATACTCCTCATGTAACCGGTCCGGTGACAAAGGTTTTCATGTCCTCGAGTTCGTGAGCGAGTCTTAGTAAATAAAATACATGTCAACTCCAATTCCACTTTATGCTACTGCATCTACTCTTAACGTGGTTAATTGTGACCACTTGTAGAGAGTTTCAGGAATCATCCGACCCTGATGTGATCAGCATCAGTGTTGAACTATCCTTTCACACCAATTTGTGTTCAGTTTTCCTTGATCTGGCCAAGATCAAGTTCTACCTCCCACGTCAACTTCAAACAACCAAATAATTATTCATGTATCATTTTATATCTTTTAGTCCTTCTAACCATAATCTTAAATCAATACATCTCTAAATTATGGAACTCAGTCCATCAATCATTCTTAATTCACCTCTCAGCAATTACTTAGAGAATTTAATTCCTGCCAGGTTCTATATTGGTCTCATACCGATTCATACCTCATAACATTACCATATTTGGTCTCATATCAATACATATCGTAGGGATTTTAATTCCCCTGGAGTTTCTACTCCTCTTTTCCTGAATTCTCGCGCCGAAGTTAACGAGATAAGCCTCTAATACGTCTGGTATTCACATCTAATTGTGCGTAATAACCACAACCACATAAGAATGAATACATGTGTTTATATAACATACGTATCAAACATCACAACTAATTGTATTGTGCTATGCACAGTGTAGGTTACGTACTCAATACGTGAAATATAGGCTAAGCGATTGTACGCTCTACCCCCCTTAAAATGGATTACGCCCATGTAATCAACATTATATAATCCTTGAACATAGGTTTAAGATGTTCATGTGTCATGGAGCATTCTAGGTTCCATGTAGTCTATCTAACATTATGATTGGGTCAGAGGATCTTTACCATGTGAGACACATCCTTCCTTCTTTTCTTTTGTTAGGTATATCAAACCTTTAAGATACGGTCCACCAGCTTCTGCTGCGCGACTCTGTTAATCTTGGGCTTAGTTTGCCCTTCCTATCCTCTTCAATATGTTTTACAGCTCCTTTGTATCCTTATAACTTAGGAATAAAGGTCTCTTAATGGACGTGTGGTATCTTTATCTATGCACGGACTCTATGAGTTATGGCTTGTCTATCCAGTTCTCTGGAGATCTGATGTTCATGCTTTTATTACGTCTTTCAGCGTCTGAATTGTTTCCTACTAACTGATCCTTAGTCTAAGATTTCTATATTGTCTGGACTTACTGTTCAGTGTTTATTGTTCTTCACCGTATCCTCAAAATCCTGAGACATAGAAACTGTTCATACTTACTAATCAGTGCTCCTCGCACTTCATAACTCTTAATTTTTTCCTCCTGGAATGAGTTCTCTGACTCTTTTAATCTCATTAGTCTAACTGTGTTCTTCCTTTTCAATTATCCACGGTAAATTGCTGTTCTGGTGTGAGTTTGCATCATTGTCTGTCGTACGAAGTCGACTACTTCTCTTGTTTCTTACACTACTCGTTTACATATATGGGGTACCTTACTGATACATTGCTACTTACCCGACTAGCTTATAAATAAGTCCATCAGGCCTACAAGCTCCTTTGGAGGGCGGTCGTCCCACATCTCGTTTAAGTATACTCGTAGTGCTCGTCACACGCTTGGTTATAGCTAATTTGTGAAGTATTCTATTGTCGATCTCCTCTTTCATCATTCCATAATAACGCACATGTCGTTCTTCTTGTACTTAATCAAGGAATATCCATCTACTGGGTTCATAACTACATTATACCTTCTGTATTTGGTACGGACTCGATCCCTTAGTAATTTGAGGTCTCTTTCCTTAGAGCCTCTTATCTTATTTCTCATGTCGATCTACTAGGAATGTACTTCCAGCTTCTTACGGAATGGACAGTGTGCTTCCTGTGAAACCTTTCATCACATGGTCCAGGCTACCGGCGTTACTACACAGTCTATCTCCCATTTCATCACCTTACTTACATCAGTTTTTAATTCAAAAATCTGATTGCTTTCGTGTTAATATTTGATGGCTTATATATATAGTGGTTGCTTTGCTGCGCACTGTAACTTAATCTACCAGATAGGTATTATTCTCATGGCCTCCACTATCGAAGTAGCTTTAGCTTTCTCATATTGCCCATTGATGGCACAATTCTTCTATTGTTGACTTCAACATCTTGTCTTATTTTCAATCCCTTTCATGGTGTAAACACACTGGGAATTCTCTAATTTCGGTGTTTGGTGGTTGTCGTATCGTGTTGTAAAATGGTTATCTCTTAACATGAAGGTGTTCTGCTTCAATCTCAGGTTCGTAAGTAGGCTAATTTCTCTCACATTCTTTCATCCTTTATGATGTTATTTACCATGTAATTTAACCGGTTACTGAATAAGTCATCCGTTGAATCACAAGATCTTTTGAGCGTTGGTCACTTAACGTGCCATACTGCGCACTCACAATGTTTATCTCTGACGAATGCTGATTCTTAAATCCCGGGTGTTGGATATGAGGTCTGTCTCTACAGCCTTCCATATTATTTATGTGTAACTGGAATGTTCTAAGGTAATTTCAAGGTCTACGGTTCCCATTCTCCAATAGAGAGTATTCAATCTCTAAGAAGTGAAAGCCCTTTTTGAGGGGTTTATTCCCACTCATGGCCTCACAACAAGGAGAGGTATCCACACCCTAAAAGGAATGGTTCGTTCTCCACCCCTATCAATAGCACTATCTCAACATTCTCATTGGTGCCCTTTCCTGGCAATTCTTCCTCAACTTAGTATAGTTTTTCTATAACCACTCGTATGTACGAGTTGTAGTTTATTCATGGCCTAGATAAGCCTTTTTATGCTTTCCTGCGCCTCGAGCTCTGATGTATTTAACATCCTTGGCTCGTAGGCCCTTAATGCTTGATTAGTCTCAAGTGATAGCCGGTGTTCGGTTCATTGTTGTATTCTTAATCTTTTGTAGGTTATCCACGTAATTCTCTTGTTCTTTGAACTCTGTCAATGTTGGGTCACATCATTGGATGTACTATTGGGTTTAACAATAAGTTGCTGTATCTCGCTTCCTGCCGTGGAAGTTAGCTTAGGTAATCCAATGTTAATCAGTGTCTGGGACAATACTTTCACTCTCATAGACTTGCGTCTTTTAGCAATTAAGGAATAGTTTTCATTAGGCATCTGCCTTCAGGTGTCTAAGTCGGATATTCACCCTGGCTATCATGTGCTGCCATGTCAATACTTTGTTCAACTTTCGTTGACTACGTCACCCGTTAATGACTAATCATACTTGGATGTTAATGAGTTAGGCAAGCAATACTAATCATCATTTATGAGTCTTTTTCTGCTCAACTATACCACCTCTATGGTGTAGTCCTTTTGAGGTTCTCTCTTTTGTGATTGCACGTCTTTGATCCTTGGTAAGTCATTGCTTAAATTTGCTTCCTCTGATTCTGTTTCTAGGGTTTATCAACATCTTCAGTGAAGGATGCTGTTACTGGTATTATTCTGGGAGTTCATCCCGTTTTTATTGAAAGTTGTTATGTCATCCGTCTTCATTGTATGTCATAATACCTTCCTTGTATGTTATTACTTACATCTAGTCTTCTCACATTGTTGAGTAATCTCTTCCGTTCTTCCATTCAAGGTTAGGCTTGGTTTTGGGTTGATGTTCTTACCGGTAGTATCGGTTGTTTGTTGTTGATGATCACGTCGTTTAGTTTCCTGACCAAGCCCAGCTCCCTACCGACTGGTGTATTGATTTAGTTGTCATGGTTAGGCCGTCAGGCCCTCCCAATATTTCGCTCTTCAGTATTAAGGAATTGTAATCTGGTGTTAATATGTATTATATCCATGGTTTTTACCATTTGGTCTTCACGGCTTCCTGTAAAGCTTCATTGCGGCGGCACTTGCCAAGGCAAGTGCGCCATGCAAGATGGGCTATCGGTACTGTGTACGTCGGTAATGGTACATTCTCCTAAACTCCATGTAGGTGGTAGTCCATGGGACACCTTCTTTGCCCTGTTTGGCTGTGGTTAGTTGATTATCTGGGCAGCTTCCTGACTGCTTTTGGTTAGTATAGTTACTTATCAGGGTATTCCTCTTTCTGAGGGGACCCTCTTTATTTTGATTTCGCCTTGGTTCTCACTCTCGTTTCCACACCTTCGTCGTCGTTATCGAGTATTGACTCTCCTTAGGCACTACGTCGTAGTCCTATCTTGGAGTATGACTTGCATATGCAATCGTAGTCGTCTGGGCTATTGTAGTTAGGTCTTAGCAGCCCCCTTTTTTGTGTAAGTTCAGAGTTACCCGCTGCATAATTGACTTTTAGGTAGTCCCTATGCTCTTGCGCGGTATTATCCCACTGTTATTGCTCCCTTGGACTGTTGTCCGGTGTTTCTATCGCTTCTCTTGTCCTCTTATTGCACTCGTAGTGCTTTTCTTCTTACTGGTATGGCGGGGTTATATCGACTGCGTAGCATGTCGACCCAAGTTGCCGGTAATTATTATTCTCTCATTGGTAGGATTCCGCTGGTAGCGCCTGTTTCAACGTTGCGCTCCAATTAGGACCTTCAAATCTTGAAAGACTATTGCATAACGAGGTGTTTCTCGTATTGCATGATGCTAAGTAATTGCCAGATCGGGCTTTCCCGAGTAAGAGAAAGCTTGTCATCTCTCTGGCGTTCATTTCCGGTATCTTAGAACCAGGGGCGCGGAGGGCGGGTCAGGTATTATAGATATCCGATATAGATCGGGAATCCTAACTAACGCACCTCTCGCACTAATACTCAACCCTTATCCCAAAGTCTAAAGTTCCTAACTCGGTAATTCCTAAGCTCGGTAATTCCCAGTCATCAGAGTGTAGTTACGCTCTGATACCACTTTTTGTAACACCCCAACTCCAAATACAATGATCGTCACCCTAAGTCCATCTCATTCATTAACAACGCAGCGGAAAAGTTCTACTAAATTGGTGTTACCGCCGTTAGTCACCCATGTGACTAACTAGGCCTATTCTCTTACAAGTCACGGTCTGACTAACCGGATAATTACTCGAGCATCTATACAATACAATTCATAAACCACAACTTATACCTAGTATCTCATATCCTAATACATCATACTAACATCTCATCAATTACTAAATGAGTGTACAGGCACAACTCGTGTAACAAATGTAAATGCAACCCGAAGTACTCTACCCGCTCCTACTCTCAGGTTGAGTCCTCGTTTGGCATCTACCTGCAAAGTTTAAATCACAGGCCCCAAGGGGCTCAGCATATTGCTGGTATAGAAAACGTGCAGCCCACAAGCTAGCGGGGTAACACACGACTACTTTGTCGTATACATGCAATTGTTTATTCATACAAATAATAATAAGAAGTACGATAACAAACAACACATTTATGTGAAACATTCACAGCTCAAATAAATCGAACGTCGTAATGGACGCCCATTAATGAGTAAGTTAGATTGCTAACTCCTGAGGCCTGAGAATTGTTTAGTTCTCGTGTTTGACCATATCTTATAAGTGTCAACCGTTCTCTCAATAGAACTGGTTGTTCTCTAACTGAATTGTTTATTTTTGTCAGGTCAAGGTAACCCTAGCCAATGAGTTATTAGCTCCATTGGGTTAATAAACATTAATTCTTAAGTTATGAGGGATGTAGGCTTGACCCTCCCGCGCCTCCTGAATTTGCCTCCAATCTTGAACTGTTCACTCGAGATGGTCGGGTCTGTTTGTCGACCACAGGCGACAAGTCGGAGACGAGCCATATGCGGAAGACAGATCTGATACAGATGCCGACCTCCTAACCTAAACATGCATGACCGGAGTCAGTCCCAGATTCCTCTCCTCCCAAGTTCCAGTTAGTTGAAGTCTCATTGACAATTTGTTAGTTAAACCTCTCTCGGTATTAACCAACTAACAACAGGGAGTATTTATAACCTTATACAATTGTTACTAAACATAGTTAATGAACAAGCTCTAAATCAAGTCGTGTTAGTGTGCAATGGACACACAATAACAATACAGTAAATTGGTTTCATGCTTAATCTTGTTTGGTCGTATCACAATAACACATAGTACACAAACCGAGGTAGACCCCGTTAGCAAACAAGCTACAAGAATCCCATACCGTACACCAAAGATTGGCTAGCTCTTAATCCCACGTTCGCTTAATCCGCCGAACGCCTCCGACTATCTAGATCTGTAACCAAAACTAGTATTAGTATCCTGTGTCTTAGAACTAATTGAGTTCTCTTTTCAACTTAAACCTCTTCCTAGGTTAACCCGGGTATAATAGTATACCGTTAAACGAGTTTGTTCATTTAGGAGCGGTTTTAAACTCAATTCTAATTCATTAACATACTAACGTCGTTAGCAGTTATTTAGTTGCACAGTTAGCAACTTTAGACTTATACGGACCTTGTATTAGGTTTTAGTATTTTTCACTATTCATCCGTATTTCACTATTTATTTATGCGGTCTCGTATTCTACTATTCATTTATACGGCCTCGTATTTTACTATTCACCGTATTTCACTATTCACGTATACGTATTTTTACTATTCACATATACGTCTCGTATTTGACTATTCATATATACGTAGTTACTATTCATGTATACGTATTTACTATTCATGTATACGTATTTACTATTCTTGTATACAGACACTATTCACGTATACGAGCACTATTCATGTACACCAAAATTTTGCGTATACGTTCGTATGATACTCCGTACCATACGTATTTATTTCTTTTTCCAATGTAACTTGTATTTTCATTAAAAATACTTTAAGTATTGATTTCTCCTATACTTATTAAATTACGGGTATACCCCTCGTATACCTTAAGTTACATACGGGTCTCGTTTAACCCCGTCTTAATTCTGTTTCTTTTACAACTTGTTTCTAAATTCTTTATTTAACTTCCTTAACCTTCTAAACACATAAAAATGTGTTATTTACATTACTTACCCATAGTTTTCTCTTAATCTCTATTTTACTCATAATAAGTTCTAAACTTGTTATTTTTATTTCTAATTTCTTCCAAAGTCTAACTTAATTAATTTCTTTTATACTTTTGGTCAATTACCAAAATATACCCAAGTTTGACCAGTCTTTTATGGTCAAACCCCCTAACTTTCCATAATTTACAATATTACCCCTAAAGTTAATTGAACTTAACTTTTTATTCCTTTATCCTTTTATCTAATCTTTTGCTACAAATTTTTCTAGCTCCTCTAAACATTTTATAAACTGTCATTGACCAAGTTTGACCACGTTTGACCAGGGAAATTACCATTTTACCCTTGTGGTCTTTTCTTTTATCCTAACTAATTTATTAACCAATTTAACTCTAATTAATTTCTAATTTTCGTAACTAATTTTCCTACAGATTTTTGAACATCAAAAATCATTTTAAACATCTCTAAACCACCAGATTTAATTATCTAATGTTATAGTATATAAATACCATCTTTTATTATCCTTAAATATACCAAAAACCTTATAAATTCCTTATAACACTTATAAACTCTTTATAAATTGTAAACTTAATTCTACAATTATTTTCTCATCACTTAAACTCTCAAAAATACATATTAACTCATATATATTTCCGGCCTTGGTTTTATGTAACCAAAACTTCTCAAATTTTTACATATTACTCTTAATTATACTAATTCCTTCAATTTAACTTAGTTAGATAATTTTTCTAACTCATATATAACCTCCTAATTTTCGGCCACCATATAAATTATAGTATATGAATTTTTCTTGCATAGTATGATAGCTTATATTGAAACTTATATCATAAGGAGTATAAATCTAATTTTAGATTTACAAAATATTAACATTTAATGTGTCAAAAATTAAATCTAACATCTAACAAATTCGGCAATAATAAACAAGGTATACAATAGGTTAGATCATATATAGATAAATATTTAGAACCTTGAAATAGGTAGTTGTAGGATTTACCTTGTATATTAACCTTTAGCTTAATATTAAGCTTGATTTCCTTTGAAATTTTGACCGCAATTTGCTATAGAAATTGGCTCCAAAATCATAGAATAAGATGAATAATAATAAGGGTTAGTAACCCTAGGCACTCGGCCTTGATGAAAATCAAAGAAGGAAGAGTTTCCAAGAAGGCAATGTTTTACCTCGAGAATCAAAGGCACTTCTTCGTGGTTGTTCCTGAGAATCTTGGGGCTCATGAGTTATGGTTGTAAAGCTATTTAAAATAGGATTCCAACGAGCTATCAAGCTTAGAATTTGGACTTAATATGAGAAAGTTATGATCTGTGCAAGACAAGGTGCTCTTTAAGGTTCTAATCCAAGAACATTGAGGTTTTTGTGATGTTTCTTCAAAGAGAGGAAGAGCTACGAATTTGGGAGCTCTCATAATGACAGGTAAGTGTCTGATTCATGAATTACTAAGGGGACAAGGTGAAATACCCCAAACCTTGATATGTGGTTTAAATATCAAACTATGTTATATAAAGGCTAAAAAGTGCCTTAGAAACATCAGTGGACAATTTAAAATATAGTAAAGTGCAATAAAGCACTAAGACATAGTATGAGCAAAAACATGCTCTAAGCTATGAGTGAACTTGGTTAGGACCCAAAGAGCCTACCAAGACTTAATAATATTCAATTATGATTTAATAAGGCTAAATAAGTCCTTAGGAAACCTTGGTGGGCAGTTAAACCAAATAAAACACAAGAAAATACCTTAAAGTCAATATGAGCAAAAATGTGCTCTAAGCTTGGGATAAATTTGTATAAGACCTAATGGTCATATCTATACCTTATAAATATGTTAATGAACATATTAAATCAATTACTAAAGAAAACCAACCTTGAAAACAAGTTAAAACACAAAATGTGCTTTAAGGAGTCTTAAAGCACATTTTTGAAAAATTGTCTTGTAAATGAGTTTTGAGTGGCTAAATGCCCATCATTACTCTTAAATATACATGTGTACTATATAGTATCACATTTGGAAGTCTATATCAATGGGAAATCAAAAATTTCACTTCTATGTGCCTTGTTTTGTGAATAGTGATTTTTATAAGCTAGTTTGTAACATATGTTGTTATAAGTAATTAAATTGGTCAACTAAGACCAAAACACCCCTAAGTAATTGATGGGGGCCGGTTTTATTAAGGTGAGTCACCACCATGTAAAAAAAAAAACAATTAAAGAAAGGAAGGAAAAGTAAGTAAAAAGAAGAAAGTTACTTTAGTACATAAATATCTTCTAAAAGTAGACTCCAAACTTCATCTTCTCATTTCCTTCACTTCCCACCGTCTTCTACCTTTCTTCTTTCTCTCTTTTACGATTTGCCATGGCAACCTCTCTTCTCCATCTTCATTTCTTTGCCAAATCCAACTCCATGCTCCAAATCAAATTCTAAGACTATATTTGTCTTAGTTAGACCAAGCTCTACACTTCTATCTTTTTAAATCTTCAAGAACTCCATTTTGGTGCCATGAAGATTCTCCATTGAAGGAGCTTGAGCTCACCTTTTCATGCCTTGACATTCTCCTTTGCTTCAAGGTAAGGAAAATCAAAGAAAAACAACATTTCCTCTTGTTTTAGTGTGTGGCCGAAAATTCACCTTACAATGGTGCATTGCCTTGCTATCTTTTTAGCTTAATTCAAACTTCAAAGGACTAGGAGGAGTCCTATCTTGCTACTTAACCAAGCTCTCTTCCGAATTCCAAAGGTAATCATCAAATTTTGGTGTTTTAAGACACATATGTAAACCTAGGGTTTAACTATGAGTTGGAGTATTAAACTTAATGCTCATTACCCTTATATGTGTATTGATTAGAAGATTGACAAGTGATAAAAGCCCTTGCCGATTTTCTATCAAGGAAGAACAAAGAAAAACAAGTGGGAAGTCTTGAAAGAAAAGAGGTAAATGTGTTAACCTAATGTGGTTTAAATGCCTAGGAAAATGGAGCTTGATTTGCTTAATAAAATACCTAAAGAGCTAATGGTAAATGAGTTAGCAAAATGCTCTCAAGGAGTTTATTAAGGGCATATGTATTGTTGGGTGTATTCGCAGGTTGAAGGCATTTAAATGTGGAGATTCAGTGTTTAAGTTTAATGCAATTTAAGGGCCTAAGAGCCATGTTATTTAAGGGCCTAAGTGCCAAGCAATTTAAGTTTATGCACTATATTGTGATGTAGTGTAGTTTAAAGGTTTAGTTGTGTGTAAAGAACATCTCTTGTGAAGGTGAATGTGTTTGATGGTTAAAGGATGAAAAACCATATGTTTGTGTATAAGAGTGTGTATTAAGAGATTGAATGTTCTTGTTTGTCTAAAGGTGAAAAACAATGTGTTTTGATGTGAGTATATACAAGAGAAGCTATGGCGAAATTTAGTTGACAAACAAAAGAGTTTATGTGATGAAATGAGATTTTAAGACCTAGAAGGTACTAGGAACTTGTTAAGTGTTAAGATGGTGGAAGAAGGTGAATCATGGTGTTCTTAGGTGTTAAGGTGCCATGGGCATTGTCTTAGAGGATTTAGAACTCAAATGGGTGTTTTGAACACACCAAGGAATTGTTATGTGAAGTGTTAAGTCTTGTTCAAGATTTGGTAAACAAAGGAAAAGAAAGGCCTAGTGAAGGTCTAAGTGAAAACTTGTGGATATTATAAGCAATTGTGCAAAGGAGGTGTGTATGAGAAATAATGCTTTTGGAGTGGTGGTAATGTTTGTGAGACAACACTTTGGTTAGTTGAGGTAGTAGGCATGATATACCACTTAGAAATCTAAGAAAAATGTTATAAGTGCTAGGAATTGTTGTAAGGAATTGAGTAACCAGTTAGTGATGATTTAGGAAAGTTTAGTGCTTGTTTTAAGGTGTTTGAACATGTAGGAAACATGTGGAAAGTTTATGGAATGATTAGGTAAGGTTTAAGGTTGGTTTAGGGGTTGAAAAATGATGTTTTGACAAGTTAATAACATGGTCCGGGACCTAGCCCTTGTATAGGTACCCGGACCACCCCTTTAAAAGAGCCGAGAGTGAAGTTTAGAAGTGGTCCGGGTCCTTACTCCAGGACCAAGACCTGGACCAAGGGTAAATTAAGGCTGTGAGTACATTCTACAAGTGGTCCGGGACCTTGGGTCCGGACCAAGTCCCGGACCAGGTCAAAAGTGTTGCAAAGTCTGTTTTAAAGGCTTCTAATCAAGGGGAATTGAATGGTAATGGTTTTAGGTGATGTTTAGGCCTTGTTTGGTGGCATATAAAGGCCTTAAAATGTGTAAACAAGTGTTGGGTTTGATGTGAGAGTTGTAAACTTAATATCACAAGAGTAAGTTAAGTGTAACGGGAATGACGGGGTAAACTATGGGCGCTTTAAACGTTAAGCAAACATGTTACCCCAATATTAATAAAAGTAATTGTAATGTTATCAGTTGTTCGAGAATTGCTCGAGGAACATAAGTGGACATGATAAAGTGGACTCCGGTGACAGGTATGGTTTTCTTGCAACCTGTGTCCTACCGGATTACACCGGCTTGTATGCCAATGTGTTTTTCTGTATGTTTGCCACGTTGTAAGATAAAACATGTAATGAGTTTACAGTAATTCATTTATGTGGCGTGTTCAACTCCGATACCATTTAACCTCGGAAGTGTTAACCTTAGTTAACTGAGTCTAGGATCACATGAGAGTTCGGTATTCGGAGTAAACGACCCGAACCATGGGACGTACTAACCACGGCTATGCGTGTGTTAATTGTGTGATATGTGTATGTGAATGTAGGGATCTCCCTTGTGTGTTTAACCCAGTTGTAATTCTGTATGGTGTGTAGTTATGTTAGACTCCATAGTGGGGTTCTAACTAATATCTAAAGTAAGTATGTACTAATAGTGGTGAGGAATCCGGTTTGGCCGGTCGCGCGTTGTTTGGGAGAGGGTATCCTTTGTAGCCTTACCCTTCTCTTTGTTATGGTTGTTTCCCTCACGGGTTATGATCTCCCATTAGCTTATTCCAAAGCTTAGCTATTCTGACTTATGATCGGTTTAGGGGGAACATGTGTTTGTGTGGTGTGTTCGGGCCTCCAAACCCGAACCGCCTTAACTTAAGTTACTCGTCCGACTATTAGGACGGTAATGAGTGTTGTTGTTATTGTATAACGAGCTTATCATGAGACTGGCAACATTCTCTAGGCTCACCAGTGTATAAGCAATGTTTGGGTTGGTTCCTAAGAGAACCATTCCCGTTATGTTATGTATTTTGTTGTGATGCAATATCTATTGCGGTGTTATGTTGTACACGTGGAAACGTGCAAAGTGTGGTTATGTGTTGTTATGTAGTGTATGTTATATGTTGTATGATGTGGAGTGTGTGGATCATGGATATGATTCCCAGTTGTGATAAGAGGCGTTTAAGGATAACCCGATTTAAGGGTATGTGTCGTCTATTAAGGAAGTAGCTCCATTAGAGGAGGAACACTCTAGGGATGATGAATACCATGAGTGACTTATTAAGTAAGGATATATTATCCGTTTGTTGAGCCCGTTGAGGCGAATGATTGTGTTGTGTGTTTACAGTTGCATGTATGATTTAAAAATAATCAACCGCATGCTAAGACGACAATTAGTTGTGCGTGGCCCGGTAGCATGTGGGCTGCGGGATTACCATACCAGCAAAGGTGCTGAGCCCCTTGGGGGCCACCCTTTCTCTTCTTTTTCCTATTTCAGGTACGAAGTGCTGGAAGCCGTTCGAGAGTAGGACGGGTAGTCGTTGTACATGGGTATTCATTTAAGTATATATACAGTAGGTGTAGTAAGACCGATATTGTTGTCGGCACCAGTTTATAAATACTCGGTATAGTTGATAAGGTGTATGTTGTTGTTGTTGTTAATGGAAAGGGATAATAATGTATAGTTGCTCGGGAATTTAGCCCATCAGACCGGTACAATGTATATGGATTAGCCTTGTTAGCCACGTGGGTGGCTAACGGCGTGTAACACCAACGAGTTAAGTAATGTGAAGAGGTTTGTATTTCCGCTGCAGCAGTTTATGTTGTAAGTATGTAATGTTGGATGGGGTGTTACAAAAAGTGGTATCAGAGCGAAGTATCGCTCTGATGACTGAATTACCGAGCTTAGGAAGTACCGAGTTAGGATTTTAGTACTTTGGGTTAAGGGTTGAGTGATAGCGTGAGAGATACGCTAGTAAGGAACTACCAGTGAATACTGGAAACCTACAATATCCACCACCCTCCACAATCCCTGTTTGATAACTTGGGAAGGAACGTCAGAGAGACGGAAGTCCTCTCTTACTCGGGAATACCCGATCTGGCTGTTATTAAGTACCTCTAAAGGTACGGAGAACCTGTCACACGGTAGATCCCGAAAACAGGGAATCCCGGAGACGGTCTCCATCAGAACAATGTTAAACCGCATTTAATAGCGAAGAGTGAAGAATTTTGTGTATAAGAAATAGAATTTCCGACAACCTGGGTCGACATGCAGAGCAGTCGAGAATAACCAGTTTGCAACGCACCAATCGTGCAACAGGCAAGAAGGGGATTAGTAAAACAAGAGCAAGTCTCAGTAACCACGACAAGTGCGTGGAACGGGCTATAAAGAGGATATGATACTAAGTAAAGAGGGACTCCAAGAGTGGGAGACACCCCAGTTGATAATTACCATATGAATACAGTGAGGAGTTACCCAGAGGGTTATTATCAAGGCAGTGAGATCAGTAAGGGCCAACAAGGCCACTGATGACAATATGGGTAAAAACAATACCACAACTGGTATGTGTTAAACCGATAGCCAGTTAGCATGGCGCACTTGCCGTAGCAAGTGCTGCTATAACAGGGCTGTTCGGGAATTTATAACCACTACGAAGTACTTGGTGAAGTACCATGAAGTTAAGTGAGATCATTGTAACCGTGGAAGGGCTTAATAGCCTAACCTCTGTGATTGTAAGTACACCAGTCAGCAAGAAGCTAGACTTGGCTAAGGTAAGAAGATGTTGTGAAACCATGAAAATTTTCTTTCAAACCCAGATTTATTCAAACCCTTTTCTTTTCAAAACCAGATTTTCTTTCAAACCAACACTTCTTTCCAACCTTCTTTTAAACCAAGCCAGTAAAACCAAGGACAGTTGGCGAGGATACAACAATGGATAAACTTTCCCTCGATTAAGTTCGGGAAGTAAGGAATGAATATTGCCACGGGACAATATAAGGGAGTTGACAACAGAATACTTCACCTAGGCGTGTGACGGACACTACGAGTGTACCAACTGAATTGTGGGACGACCGCACTCCGATAGGAGCTTGTGGGCCTGACAGACCTACTTATGGGTTAGTTGGGTAGGTAGCAATGTATCATTATGGTACCCCACATATGTATACGAGTGGAGTCCGAAACACGGGAAGTAGTCGACTCCGTCTACGGTCCGCAGTATGAGTCAAACAAGAGCTAAGGATTACAAGGAATAGTTGAAGTTAAGGAACTCAGTTAAATTAACGAGACTAAAGGAATTAGTGAATTCCTTCCAAGGAAATGTTTAAGAGTCAGGAGGTGCGAAGTGCACTAACTGAATGTAAAGACATCGTATATGACTTGAGGATCCTCAGGGATAAACATGATAGCTGGAACGAGACCCAGCCTGTGCATGGCAAGGCAGATGCCTAATGTGGACACATTAACGTGCAATGAACGGAATGAAATTTCCAGAATGAGTACCTACACTACCAGGAAGTGTTGATCTTCACAGAAAAGGATAATAAGCCAGTTAAGAACGCAAACGCATGGCTAACTGTATGTACCAATAACTGTAAACCAGATGTAAAGGCATAACTTAACAACACCCAGGAAAAATCCTTGAAGGGTGTTCGCATCAACAGTTGTTGCATGAAATGACGTGACAGAAACACAAGGGTTGAAACTAACACCCAGTTTAGACATAAGTTGTCAGGGAACGGACTGACAATCCTAAGGGGCATTCCATGAAAGGAAACGGAATGCAACGACCTTGTCATGGAGCTCAATATAACATCCAAACCATGTAATGTTGTACAGAGAAGTACATGTGTGTGGACAGCCTATAATGAGCAGCTCAAGGCAAATAAGGCTTATAGGCCATAAGCAAGATCTGTTATATAAGTTAGACCGATTGCAGAAGTTTATGTTGTATAAGTGAATAGAGTGGTAAACGAACCACTGCATTAAGAGTGGGGATACCTCTCGATATTGTGAGACCGCAGGAGCGGTAGTTATGTAAATCAAGTTCAAGAAATATGTTAAGGATGGACGATGTTATTATTGAAAGAGAGCAATTAGCTTAGTAGTATGTGTATTAAGTGAAGCACCTGGCTGAATAATGCCGGCTTGTGACTCGAATGATCGATGCTCAAGGAGCATTTAGTAGTCATCCAAAGGAGGGATGAACCATAATGGGAATAATGTAAGTATATTCTGGAAGTTAATGTGACGGTAAACACGATATAAGCTGATGTTATACAGGGAGTAAGAGCACGGTGCGCAACAAGCGACCGTTGTATAAATGTTGTTAAACGATAATGTAACAGATAAGACCAGTTAAGAGTTAAACTCAGTGGACATGCAAGCAAGTGATGATACACAGACTGGGCAATAAGCCAATGGTCGGTACTATGTGATAAGGAACTCAGTGTGAATTCCTACTGCAATCACATAAGGGATTTACTGTCAAGAGTTTACGCCTCTGCACTCTGTATGACTGAGTGTTTTGGTATTGCACTTGCGCAGTAATGATCGAGTGGGATAGCTAGGAATTGGAAACACGTTAATTGTGGAGCAATAATGTTATAATGGCCGATGCATAGGAAATGCAAGGCCGCACCAATAAAAGAGTACTTGTACAAAACCAAATGTGGAGACATGATTAACAGTAAGTGACTACAGTAGCACTAACTGCCAAATACCGGTATGGAATATACCCCAAATGTTGTAAATAGCTGAGAGAGCACTACACACTAAGTAGTAGCTCAATCTCAACCGACAGTAAGTCGGTAGAAGCAAGTCAATCATTGTGAATTACATAATAGTTTACGCTGTAAGCAATTGGAGAAGTGAATGGAAAATTGTGAAACTCACCGAATCCGCTCAGGGTAAAAGATACCGTGCGTCGGTTGAGAAACCATTGTTACCAAGATGAAGGTGACAATTGGGGATGTACAATACAGTAAGAATAACAAATGGAGCAATTAAGCTCTACAGTTATTAGAGTTTCGCAGCAGAAACTGGTGAGCCAGTGATTCAAGTGTTGAATGTACATGGTGAACATGAGTGAATGGCTAATTATTAACGCCTAGAAGCCTAACAGGCCAGAATCGAAACCAACTAAGAGTTTAAACAAACTCCAATGAGAATTCTTGGTTTAGGAACTAAACCGCCAATATGGTTAAGATCCTCTAATCAGAATCCATTGTGTAATAGACCGCGTGGAAGTTAAAAACTTCACGACGGCAGAACATTATAAGCCAATGTTTAGTGATTGATTACGTGGGCGTAATCCCTTTTAAGGGGGGTAGAGCGCAAAACCACTTAGTGTATATTACCGTACAAGTGTACGTAGTGTATGTGATTTATATTGTGCATAGCACAAAATTATATTATTGTTTTGATGATTGGTGTGTGTGTTACGTAAACATACACATTCATTCATGGTTTAATTGTGGTAATTGCGCACAGAAGATGCGAATACCATTGTGATAAGTGCGTGTATTTGTTAACAGTTGTGTGTGATAGTACAAGTGTGGGGAGTAGAGAAGCTCCCGGGGGAACAAAAGCCCCGACAGTGTATAAATGTGAAGTTGTGTGTTGTATTCTGACAAAACATATGTGTATATACATACTATATAGTGATTCAAGAAAGGGCATGATACCGACATAGAACCTAGTGAGAATAAGATTCCCTAGGCAACAGGATTAAAGTGAGTGGAGGTAACTGATAGACGGAGTTCTATCCTTTGGAGATGTTATGATCATGATTAGAATGATTTAAAAGATAGAAAATTGGAAATGAGTGATTTACATGATGCTTGAAAATGAAGTGGGAGGTGGAACTTGATTTGCATGTGATCAAGGGAAGCCGAACACAAATTGGAGTGGAAGGATAGTTCTACACTGATGCTGATCACATCAGGGTTGGATGATTCTTGAAGCTCCCTATAAGTGGTCACAAATAACCACGCTAATAAAAGAAGCAAAGAGCTTAAGTTGGACTTGGAGTTGTGTGTGTTTTCAAAAGGATTTTAAATTGGTATTTATAAAACGTTGATGGATACTTTACATAATTAAAGTCTTCTTACTTAACCTCATAAGGAAATTTTAAATTTAAGTGATTGTTTTAATCTCCCAAAGGCACGGGGACGGAAGGTGTCCATCGCGACCGGGTTCTGCGGGATCACAGTGTATATAAAGGATATTTTTGATTGTTATACATGCTATGACATGTTGTGTGGTATGTGTAATAAATGTTATTTTGACTTTGATCTCCTAAAAGTGTATGCTATTGAGACCTATGAGTCTAAATGTGTTGTGTTACATAGACCTAAGTGTCTGAAGACTGTTATGTTATGGGGACCTATGTGTCCAAATGTTGTGATGTTACCCGAGACCAGTGAGTCCAAGGGGTTGTTATGTATGTGTAAGTGTTGTTAAGATACCCGGACCATAGAGTCCGAGGTTATCATGTGGATATGTTATGTTATGTGTGGATGTGAATGTGTTGCCCGGACCATTAAGTCCGAGGTTGTGATGTAAAGTGTGTTTGGTTATGGAAGTTTATTTCCAAGTAATCCCCGTATTCTGATTTAGTGATGTGTGGGAAAGTGTGAACTTCGAGGACGAAGTTCTTTTAAGGGGGTAGATTGAAATACCCCAAACCTTGATATGTGGTTTAAATATCAAACTATGTTATATAAAGGCTAAAAAGTGCCTTAGAAACATCAGTGGACAATTTAAAATATAGTAAAGTGCAATAAAGCACTAAGACATAGTATGAGCAAAAACATGCTCTAAGCTATGAGTGAACTTGGTTAGGACCCAAAGAGCCTACCAAGACTTAATAATATTCAATTATGATTTAATAAGGCTAAATAAGTCCTTAGGAAACCTTGGTGGGCAGTTAAACCAAATAAAACACAAGAAAATACCTTAAAGTCAATATGAGCAAAAATGTGCTCTAAGCTTGGGATAAATTTGTATAAGACCTAATGGTCATATCTATACCTTATAAATATGTTAATGAACATATTAAATCAATTACTAAAGAAAACCAAGCTTGAAAACAAGTTAAAACACAAAATGTGCTTTAAGGAGTCTTAAAGCACGTTTTTGAAAAATTGTCTTGTAAATGAGTTTTGAGTGGCTAAATGCCCATCATTACTCTTAAATATACATGTGTACTATATAGTATCACATTTGGAAGTCTATATCAATGGAAAATCAAAAATTTCACTTCTATGTGCCTTGTTTTGTGAATAGTGATTTTTATAAGCTAGTTTGTAACATATGTTGTTATAAGTAATTAAATTGGTCAACTAAGACCAAAACACCCCTAAGTAAATGATGGGGGCCGGTTTTATTAAGGTGAGTCACCACCATGTAAAAAAAAAAAACAATTAAAGAAAGGAAGGAAAAGTAAGTAAAAAGAAGAAAGTTACTTTAGTACATAAATATCTTCTAAAAGTAGACTCCAAACTTCATCTTCTCATTTCCTTCACTTCCCACCGTCTTCTACCTTTCTTCTTTCTCTCTTTTACGATTTGCCATGGCAACCTCTCTTCTCCATCTTCATTTCTTTGCCAAATCCAACTCCATGCTCCAAATCAAATTCTAAGACTATATTTGTCTTAGTTAGACCAAGCTCTACACTTCTATCTTTTTAAATCTTCAAGAACTCCATTTGGTGCCATGAAGATTCTCCATTGAAGGAGCTTGAGCTCCCTTTCATGCCTTGACATTCCCTTTGCTTCAAGGTAAGGAAATCAAAGAAAAACAACATTTCCTCTTGTTTTGTTGTGGCCTAAATTCAACCTTTACCGGTGCATTGCCTTGCTATCTTTTGCTTAATTCAAACTTCAAAGGACTAGGAGGAGTCCTATCTTGCTACTAACCAGCTCTCTTCCGAATTCCAAAGGTAATCATCAAATTTTGGTGTTTTAAGAAACACATATGTAACCTAGGGTTTAACTATGAGTTGGATATTAAACTTAATGCTCATTACCCTTATATGTGTAGATTAGAAGATTGACAAGTGATAAAAGCCCTTGCCTATTTTCTATCAAGGAAGAACAAAGAAAACAAGTGGGAGTCTTGAAAGAAAAGAGGTAAATGTGTTAACCTAATGTGGTTTTAAATGCCTAGGAAAATGGAGCTTGATTTGCTTAATAAAATACCCTAAAGAGCTAATGGTAAATGATTAGCAAAATGCTCTCAATGAGTTTATTAAGGGCATATGTATTGTTGGGTGTATTCGCAGGTTGAAGGCATTTAAATGTGGAGATTCAGTGTTTAAGTTAATGCAATTTAAGGGCCTAAGAGCCATGTTATTTAAGGGCCTAAGTGCCAAGCAATTTAAGTTTATGCACTATTTGTGATGTAGTGTAGTTTAAAGGTTTAGTTGTGTGTAAAGAACATCTCTTGTGAAGGTGAATGTGTTTGATGGTTAAAGGATGAAACCATATGTTTGTGTATAAGAGTGTGTTATTAAGAGATTGATGTTCTGTTTGTCTAAAGGTGAAAAACAATGTGTTTTGATGTGAGTATATACAAGAGAAGCTATGGCGAAATTTAGTTGACAAACAAAGAGTTTATTGGTGATGAAATGAGATTTTAAGACCTAGAAGGTACTAGGAACTTGTTAAGTGTTAAGATGGTGGAAGAAGGTGAATCATGGTGTTCTAGGTGTTAAGGTGCCATGGGCATTGTCTGAGGATTTAGAACTCAAATGGGTGTTTTGAACACACCAAGGAATTGTTATGTGAAGTGTTAAGTCTTGTTCAAGATTTGGTAAACAAAGGAAAAGAAAGGCCTAGTGAAGGTCTAAGTGAAAACTTGTGGATATTATAAGCAATTGTGCAAAGGAGGTGTGTATGAGAAATAATGCTTTTGGAGTGGTGGTAATGTTTGTGAGACAACACTTTGGTTAGTTGAGGTAGTAGGCATGATATACCACTTAGAAATCTAAGAAAAATGTTATAAGTGCTAGGAATTGTTGTAAGGAATTGAGTAACCAGTTAGTGATGATTTAGGAAGTTTAGTGCTTGTTTTAGGTGTTTGAACATGTAGGAAACATGTGGAAAGTTTATGGAATGATTAGGTAAGGTTTAAGGTTGGTTTAGGGGTTGAAAAATGATGTTTGACAAGTTATAACATGGTCCGGGACCTAGCCCTTGTATAGGTACCCGGACCACCCCTTTAAAGAGCCGAGAGTGAAGTTTAGAAGTGGTCCGGGTCCTTACTCCAGGACCAAGACCCGGACCAAGGGTAAATTAAGGGCCGAGAGTACATTCTACAAGTGGTCCGGGACCTTGGGTCCGGACCAAGTCCCGGACCAGGTCAAAAGTGTTGCAAAGTCCTGTTTAAAGGCTTCTAATCAAGGGGAATTGAATGGTAATGGTTTTAGGTGATGTTAGGCCTTGTTTGGTGGCATATAAAGGCCTTAAAATGTGTAAACAAGTGTTGGGTTTGATGTGAGAGTTGTAAACTTAATATCACAAGAGTAAGTTAAGTGTAACGGGAATGACGGGGTAAACTAGGGCGCTTTAAACGTTAAGCAAACATGTTACCCCAATATTAATAAAAGTAATTGTAATGTTATCAGTTGTTCGAGAATTGCTCGAGGAACATAAGTGGACATGATAAAGTGGACTCCGGTGACAGTATGGTTTTCTTGCAACCTGTGTCCTACCGGATTACACCGGCTTGTATGCCAATGTGTTTTTCTGTATGTTTGCCACGTTGTAATATAAACATGTAATGAGTTTACAGTAATTCATTTATGTGGCGTGTTCAACTCCGATACCATTTAACCTCGGAAGTGTTAACCTTAGTTAACTGAGTCTAGGATCACATGAGAGTTCGGTATTCGGAGTAAACGACCCGAACCATGGGACGTACTAACCACGGCTATGCGTGTGTTAATTGTGTGATATGTGTATGTGAATGTAGGGATCTCCCTTGTGTGTTTCCCAGTTGTAATTCTGTATGGTGTGTAGTTATGTTAGACTCCATAGTGGGGTTCTAACTAATACTAAAGTAAGTATGTACTAACAGTGGTGAGGAATCCGGTTTGGCCGGTCGCGCGTTGTTTGGGAGAGGGTATCCTTTGTAGCCTTACCCTTCTCTTTGTTATGGTTGTTTCCCTCACGGGTTATGATCTCCCATTAGCTTATTCCAAAGCTTAGCTATTCTGACTTATGATCGGTTTAGGGGGAACATGTGTTTGTGTGGTGTGTTCGGGCCTCCAAACCCGAACCGCCTTAACTTAAGTTACTCGTCCGACTATTAGGACGGTAATGAGTGTTGTTGTTATTGTATAACGAGCTTATCATGAGACTGACAACATTCTCTAGGCTCACCAGTGTATAAGCAATGTTTGGGTTGGTTCCTAAGAGAACCCTCCCGTTATGTTATGTATTTTGTTTGATGCAATATCTATTGCGGTGTTATGTTGTACACGTGGAAACGTGCAAAGTGTGGTTATGTGTTGTTATGTAGTGTATGTTATATGTTGTATGATGTGGAGTGTGTGGATCATGGATATGATTCCCAGTTGTGATAAGAGGCGTTTAAGGATAACCCGATTTAAGGGTATGTGTCGTCTATTAAGGAAGTAGCTCCATTAGAGGAGGAACACTCTAGGGATGATGAATACATGAGTGACTTATTAAGTAAGGATATATTATCCGTTTGTTGAGCCCGTTGAGGCGAATGATTATGTGTTGTGTGTTTACAGTTGCATGTATGATTTAAAAATAATCAACCGCATGCTAAGACGACAATTAGTTGTGCGTGGCCCGGTAGCATGTGGGCTGCGGGATTACCATACCAGCAAAGGTGCTGAGCCCCTTGGGGGCCACCCTTTCTCTTCTTTTTCCTATTTCAGGTACGAAGTGCTGGAAGCCGTTCGAGAGTAGGACGGGTAGTCGTTGTACATGGGTATTCATTTAAGTATATATATACAGTAGGTGTAGTAAGACCGATATTGTTGTCGGCACCAGTTTATAAATACTCGGTATAGTTGATAAGGTGTATGTTGTTGTTGTTGTTAATGGAAAGGGATAATAATGTATAGTTGCTCGGGAATTTAGCCCATCAGACCGGTACAATGTATATGGATTAGCCTTGTTAGCCACGTGGGTGGCTAACGGCGTGTAACACCAACGAGTTAAGTAATGTGAAGAGGTTTGTATTTCCGCTGCAGTTTTATTGTAAGTATGTAAATGTTGGATGGGGTGTTACAAAAAGTGGTATCAGAGCGAAGTATCGCTCTGATGACTGAATTACCGAGCTTAGGAAGTACCGAGTTAGGATTTTAGTACTTTGGGTTAAGGGTTGAGTGATAGCGTGAGAGATACGCTAGTAAGGAACTACCAGTGAATACTGGAAACCTACAATATCCATCCCACCCTCCACAATCCCTGTTTGATAACTTGGGAAGGAACGTCAGAGAGACGGAAGTCCTCTCTTACTCGGGAATACCCGATCTGGCTGTTATTAAGTACCTCTAAAGGTACGGAGAACCTGTCACACGGTAGATCCCGAAAACAGGGAATCCCGGAGACGGTCTCCATCAGAACAATGTTAACCGCATTTAATAGCGAAGAGTGAAGAATTTTGTGTATAAGAGAATAGAATTTCTGACAACCTGGGTCGACATGCAGAGCAGTCGAGAATAACCAGTTTGCAACGCACCAATCGTGCAACAGGCAAGAAGGGGATTAGTAAAACAAGAGACAAGTCTCAGTAACCACGACAAGTGCGTGGAACGGGCTATAAAGAGGATATGATACTAAGTAAAGAGGGACTCCAAGAGTGGGAGACACCCCAGTTGATAATTACCATATGAATACAGTGAGGAGTTACCCAGAGGGTTATTATCAAGGCAGTGAGATCAGTAAGGGCCAACAAGGCCACTGATGACAATATGGGTAAAAACAATACCACAACTGGTATGTGTTAAACCGATAGCCAGTTAGCATGGCGCACTTGCCGTAGCAAGTGCTGCTATAACAGGGCTGTTCGGGAAATTTATAACCACTACGAAGTACTTGGTGAAGTACCATGAAGTTAAGTGAGATCATTGTAACCGTGGAAGGGCTTAATAGCCTAACCTCTGTGATTGTAAGTACACCAGTCAGCAAGAAGCTAGACTTGGCTAAGGTAAGAAGATGTTGTGAAACCATGAAAATTTTCTTTCAAACCCAGATTTATTCAAACCCTTTTCTTTTCAAAACCAGATTTTCTTTCAAACCAACACTTCTTTCCAACCTTCTTTTAAACCAAGCCAGTAAAACCAAGGACAGTTGGCGAGGATACAACAATGGATAAACTTTCCCTCGATTAAGTTCGGGAAGTAAGGAATGAATATTGCCACGGGACAATATAAGGGAGTTGACAACAGAATACTTCACCTAGGCGTGTGACGGACACTACGAGTGTACCAACTGAATTGTGGGACGACCGCACTCCGATAGGAGCTTGTGGGCCTGACAGACCTACTTATGGGTTAGTTGGGTAGGTAGCAATGTATCATTATGGTACCCCACATATGTATACGAGTGGAGTCCGAAACACGGGAAGTAGTCGACTCCGTCTACGGTCCGCAGTATGAGTCAAACAAGAGCTAAGGATTACAAGGAATAGTTGAAGTTAAGGAACTCAGTTAAATTAACGAGACTAAAGGAATTAGTGAATTCCTTCCAAGGAAATGTTTAAGAGTCAGGAGGTGCGAAGTGCACTAACTGAATGTAAAGACATCGTATATGACTTGAGGATCCTCAGGGATAAACATGATAGCTGGAACGAGACCCAGCCTGTGCATGGCAAGGCAGATGCCTAATGTGGACACATTAACGTGCAATGAACGGAATGAAATTTCCAGAATGAGTACCTACACTACCAGGAAGTGTTGATCTTCACAGAAAAGGATAATAAGCCAGTTAAGAACGCAAACGGCATGGCTAACTGTATGTACCAATAACTGTAAACCAGATGTAAAGGCATAACTTAACAACACCCAGGAAAAATCCTTGAAGGGTGTTCGCATCAACAGTTGTTGCATGAAATGACGTGACAGAAACACAAGGGTTGAAACTAACACCCAGTTTAGACATAAGTTGTCAGGGAACGGACTGACAATCCTAAGGGGCATTCCATGAAAGGAAACGGAATGCAACGACCTTGTCATGGAGCTCAATATAACATCCAAACCATGTAATGTTGTACAGAGAAGTACATGTGTGTGGACAGCCTATAATGAGCGCAGCTCAAGGCAAATAAGGCTTATAGGCCATAAGCAAGATCTGTTATATAAGTTAGACCGATTGCAGAAGTTTATGTTGTATAAGTGAATAGAGTGGTAAACGAACCACTGCATTAAGAGTGGGGATACCTCTCGATATTGTGAGACCGCAGGAGCGGTAGTTATGTAAATCAAGTTCAAGAAATATGTTAAGGATGGACGATGTTATTATTGAAGAGAGCAATTAGCTTAGTAGTATGTGTATTAAGTGAAGCACCTGGCTGAATAATGCCGGCTTGTGACTCGAATGATCGATGCTCAAGGAGCATTTAGTAGTCATCCAAAGGAGGGATGAACCATAATGGGAATAATGTAAGTATATGTCTGGAAGTTAATGTGACGGTAAACACGATATAAGCTGATGTTATACAGGGAGTAAGAGCACGGTGCGCAACAAGCGACCGTTGTATAAATGTTGTTAAACGATAATGTAACAGATAAGACCAGTTAAGAGTTAAACTCAGTGGACATGCAAGCAAGTGATGATACACAGACTGGGCAATAAGCCAATGGTCGGTACTATGTGATAAGGAACTCAGTGTGAATTCCTACTGCAATCACATAAGGGATTTACTGTCAAGAGTTTACGCCTCTGCACTCTGTATGACTGAGTGTTTTGGTATTGCACTTGCGCAGTAATGATCGAGTGGGATAGCTAGGAATTGGAAACACGTTAATTGTGGAGCAATAATGTTATAATGGCCGATGCATAGGAAATGCAAGGCCGCACCAATAAAGAGTACTTGTACAAAACCAAATGTGGAGACATGATTAACAGTAAGTGACTACAGTAGCACTAACTGCCAAATACCGGTATGGAATATACCCCAAATGTTGTAAATAGCTGAGAGAGCACTACACACTAAGTAGTAGCTCAATCTCAACCGACAGTAAGTCGGTAGAAGCAAGTCAATCATTGTGAATTACATAATAGTTTACGCTGTAAGCAATTGGAGAAGTGAATGGAAAATTGTGAAACTCACCGAATCCGCTCAGGGTAAAAGATACCGTGCGTCGGTTGAGAAACCATTGTTACCAAGATGAAGGTGACAATTGGGGATGTACAATACAGTAAGAATAACAAATGGAGCAATTAAGCTCTACAGTTATTAGAGTTTCGCAGCAGAAACTGGTGAGCCAGTGATTCAAGTGTTGAATGTACATGGTGAACATGAGTGAATGGCTAATTATTAACGCCTAGAAGCCTAACAGGCCAGAATCGAAACCAACTAAGAGTTTAAACAAACTCCAATGAGAATTCTTGGTTTAGGAACTAAACCGCCAATATGGTTAAGATCCTCTAATCAGAATCCATTGTGTAATAGACCGCGTGGAAGTTAAAACACTTCACGACGGCAGAACATTATAAGCCAATGTTTAGTGATTGATTACGTGGGCGTAATCCCTTTTAAGGGGGGTAGAGCGCAAAACCACTTAGTGTATATTACCGTACAAGTGTACGTAGTGTATGTGATTTATATTGTGCATAGCACAAAATTATATTATTGTTTTGATGATTGGTGTGTGTGTTACGTAAACATACACATTCATTCATGGTTTAATTGTGGTAATTGCGCACAGAAGATGCGAATACCATTGTGATAAGTGCGTGTATTTGTTAACAGTTGTGTGTGATAGTACAAGTGTGGGGAGTAGAGAAGCTCCCGGGGGAACAAAAGCCCCGACAGTGTATAAATGTGAAGTTGTGTGTTGTATTCTGACAAAACATATGTGTATATACATACTATATAGTGATTCAAGAAAGGGCATGATACCGACATGAACCTAGTGAGAATAAGATTCCCTAGGCAACAGGATTAAAGTGAGTGGAGGTAACTGATAGACGGAGTTCTATCCTTTGGAGATGTTATGATCATGATTAGAATGATTTAAAAGATAGAAAATTGGAAATGAGTGATTTACATGATGCTTGAAAATGAAGTGGGAGGTGGAACTTGATTTGCATGTGATCAAGGGAAGCCGAACACAAATTGGAGTGGAAGGATAGTTCTACACTGATGCTGATCACATCAGGGTTGGATGATTCTTGAAGCTCCCTATAAGTGGTCACAAATAACCACGCTAAATAAAAGAAGCAAAGAGCTTAAGTTGGACTTGGAGTTGTGTGTGTTTTCAAAAGGATTTTAATTGGTATTTATAAAACGTTGATGGATACTTTACATAATTAAAGTCTCTTACTTAACCTCATAAGGAAATTTTAAATTTAAGTGATTGTTTTAATCTCCCAAAGGCACGGGGACGGAAGGTGTCCATCGCGACCGGGTTCTGCGGGATCACAGTGTATATAAAGGATATTTTTGATTGTTATACATGCTATGACATGTTGTGTGGTATGTGTAATAAATGTTAGTTTGACTTTGATCTCCTAAAAGTGTATGCTATTGAGACCTATGAGTCTAAATGTGTTGTGTTACATAGACCTAAGTGTCCGAAGACTGTTATGTTATGGGGACCTATGTGTCCAAATGTTGTGATGTTACCCGAGACCAGTGAGTCCAAGGGGTTGTTATGTATGTGTAAGTGTTGTTAAGATACCCTGACCATAGAGTTCGAGGTTATCATGTGGATATGTTATGTTATGTGTGGATGTGAATGTGTTGCCTGGACCATTAAGTCCGAGGTTGTGATGTAAAGTGTGTTTGGTTATGGAAGTTTATTTCCAAGTAATCCCCGTATTCTGATTTAGTGATGTGTGGGAAAGTGTGAACTTCGGGACGAAGTTCTTTTAAGGGGGTAGATTGAAATACCCCAAACCTTGATATGTGGTTTAAATATCAAACTATGTTATATAAAGGCTAAAAGTGCCTTAGAAACATCAGTGGACATTTAAAATATAGTAAAGTGCAATAAAGCACTAAGACATAGATGAGCAAAAACATGCTCTAAGCTATGAGTGAACTTGGTTAGGACCCAAAGTGCCTACCAAGACTTAATAATATTCAATTTGATTTAATAAGGCTAAATAAGTCCTTAGGAAACCTTGGTGGGCAGTTAAACCAAATAAAACACAAGAAAATACCTTAAAGTCAATATGAGCAAAAATGTGCTCTAAGCTTGGGATAAATTTGTATAAGACCTAATGGTCATATCTATACCTTATAATATGTTAATGAACATATTAAATCAATTACTAAAGAAAACCAACCTTGAAAACAAGTTAAAACAAAAATGTGCTTTAAGGAGTCTTAAAGCACGTTTTTTGAAAATTGTCTTGTAAATGAGTTTTGAGTGGCTAAATGCCCATCATTACTCTTAAATATACATTGTACTATATAGTATCACATTTGGAAGTCTATCAATGGGAATCAAAAATTTCACTTCTATGTGCCTTGTTTTGTGAATAGTGATTTTTATAAGCTAGTTTGTAACATATGTTGTTATAAGTAATTAAATTGGTCAACTAAGACCAAAACACCCCTAAGTAAATGATGGGGGCCGTTTTATTAAGGTGAGTCACCACCATGTAAAAAAAAAAACAATTAAAGAAAGGAAGGAAAGTAAGTAAAAAGAAGAAAGTTACTTTAGTACATAAATATCTTCTAAAAGTAGACTCCAAACTTCATCTTCTCATTCCTTCACTTCCCACCGTCTTCTACCTTTCTTCTTTCTCTCTTTTACGATTTGCCATGGCAACCTCTCTTCTCCATCTTCATTTCTTTGCCAAATCCAACTCCACGCTCCAAATCAAATTCTAAGACTATATTTGTCTTAGTTAGACCAAGCTCTACACTTCTATCTTTTTAAATCTTCAAGAACTCCATTTTGGTGCCATGAGATTCTCCATTGAAGGAGCTTGAGCTCACCTTTTCATGCCTTGACATTCTCCTTTGCTTCAAGGTAAGGAAAATCAAAGAAAAAAAACATTTCCTCTTGTTTTAGTGTGTGGCCGAAAATTCACCTTACAATGGTGCATTGCCTTGCTATCTTTTTAGCTTAATTCAAACTTCAAAGGACTAGGAGGAGTCCTATCTTGCTACTTAAGCTCTCTTCTCTTTCCGAATTCCAAGTAATCATCAAATTTTGTTGTTTTTTACGACACATATGTAACCTAGGTTTAACTATGAGTTGGAGTATTAAACTTAATGCTCATTACCCTTATATGTGTATTGATTAGAAGATTGACAAGTGATAAAAGCCCTTGCCGATTTCTATCAAGGAAGACAAAGAAAAACAAGTGGGAATTCTTGAAAGAAAGAGGTAAATGTGTTAACCTAATGTGGTTTAAATGCCTAGGAAAATGGAGCTTGATTTGCTTAAAAATACCTAAAGAGCTAATGGTAATGAGTTAGCAAAATGCTCTCAAGGAGTTTATTAAGGGCATATGTATTTTGGGTGTATTCGCAGGTTGAAGGATTTAAATGTGGAGATTCAGTGTTTAAGTTAATGCAATTTAAGGGCCTAAGAGCCATGTTATTTAAGGGCCTAAGTGCCAAGCAATTTAAGTTTATGCACTATATTGTATGTAGTGTAGTTTAAAGGTTTAGTTGTGTGTAAAGAACATCTCTTGTGAAGGTGAATGTGTTTGATGGTTAAAGGATGAAAAACCATATGTTTGTGTATAAGAGTGTGTATTAAGAGATTGAATGTTCTTGTTTGTCTAAAGGTAAAAACAATGTGTTTTGATGTGAGTATATACAAGAGAAGCTATGGCGAAATTTAGTTGACAAACAAAAGATTTATGTGATGAAATGAGATTTTAAGACCTAGAAGGTACTAGGAACTTGTTAAGTGTTAGATGGTGGAAAAGGTGAATCATGGTGTTCTTAGGTGTTAAGGTGCCATGGGCATTGTCTTAGAGGATTTAGAACTCAAATGGGTGTTTTGAACACACCAAGAATTGTTATGTGAAGTGTTAAGTCTTGTTCAGATTTGGTAAACAAAGGAAAAGAAAGGCCTAGTGAAGGTCTAAGTGAAAACTTGTGGATATTATAAGCAATTGTGCAAAGGAGGTGTGTATGAGAAATAATGCTTTTGGGTGGTGGTAATGTTTGTGAGACAACACTTTGGTTAGTTGAGGTAGTAGGCATGATTACCACTTAGAAATCTAAGAAAATGTTATAAGTGCTAGGAATTGTTGTAAGGAATTGAGTAACCAGTTAGTGACGATTTAGGAAAGTTTAGTGCTTGTTTTAAGGTGTTTGAACATGTAGGAAACATGTGGAAAGTTTATGGAATGATTAGGTAAGGTTTAAGGTTGGTTTAGGGTTGAAAAATGATGTTTTGACAAGTTAATAACATGGTCCGGGACCTAGCCCTTGTATAGGTACCCGGACCACCCCTTTAAAGAGCCGAGAGTGAAGTTTAGAAGTGGTCCGGGTCCTTACTCCAGGACCAAGACCCGGACCAAGGGTAAATTAAGGCCGAGAGTACATTCTACAAGTGGTCCGGGACCTTGGGTCCGACCAAGTCCCGGACCAGGTCAAAAGTGTTGCAAAGTCTGTTTTAAAGGCTTCTAATCAAGGGGAATTGAATGGTAATGGTTTTAGGTGATGTTTAGGCCTTGTTTGTGGCATATAAAGGCCTTAAAATGTGTAAACAAGTGTTGGGTTTGATGTGAGAGTTGTAAACTTAATATCACAAGAGTAAGTTAAGTGTAACGGGAATGACGGGGTAAACTATGGGCGCTTTAAACGTTAAGCAAACATGTTACCCCAATATTAATAAAAGTAATTGTAATGTTATCAGTTGTTCGAGAATTGCTCGAGGAACATAAGTGGACATGATAAAGTGGACTCCGGTGACAGGTATGGTTTTCTTGCAACCTGTGTCCTACCGGATTACACCGGCTTGTATGCCAATGTGTTTTTCTGTATGTTTTGCCACGTTGTAAGATAAAACATGTAATGAGTTTACAGTAATTCATTTATGTGGCGTGTTCAACTCCGATACCATTTAACCTCGGAAGTGTTAACCTTAGTTAACTGAGTCTAGGATCACATGAGAGTTCGTATTCGAGTAAACGACCCGAACCATGGACGTACTAACCACGGCTATGCGTGTGTTAATTCTGTGATATGTGTATGTGAATGTAGGGATCTCCCTTGTGTGTTTAACCCAGTTGTAATTCTGTATGGTGTGTAGTTATGTTAGACTCCATAGTGGGGTTCTAACTAATATCTAAAGTAAGTATGTACTAACAGTGGTGAGGAATCCGTTTGGCCGGTCGCGCGTTGTTTTGGGAGAGGGTATCCTTTGTAGCCTTACCCTTCTCTTTGTTATGGTTTTTCCCTCACGGGTTATGATCTCCCATTAGCTTATTCCAAAGCTTAGCTATTCTGACTTATGATCGGTTTAGGGGGAACATGTGTTTGTGTGTGTTCGGGCCTCCAAACCCGAACCGCCTTAACTTAAGTTACTCGTCCGACTATTAGGACGGTAATGAGTGTTGTTGTTATTGTATAACGAGCTTATCATGAGACTGGCAAATTCTCTAGGCTCACCAGTGTATAAGCAATGTTTGGGTTGGTTCCTAAGAGAACCATTCCCGTTGTTATGTATTTTGTTGTGATGCAATATCTATTGCGGTGTTATGTTGTACACGTGGAAACGTGCAAAGTGTGGTTATGTGTTGTTATGTAGTGTATGTTATATGTTTATGATGTGGAGTGTGTGGATCATGGATATGATTCCCAGTTGTGATAAGAGGCGTTTAAGGATAACCCGATTTAAGGGTATGTGTCGTCTATTAAGGAAGTAGCTCCATTAGAGGAGGAACACTCTAGGGATGATGAATACCATGAGTGACTTATTAAGTAAGGATATATTATCCGTTTGTTGAGCCCGTTGAGGCGAATGATTATGTGTTGTGTGTTTACAGTTGCATGTATGATTTAAAAATAATCAACCGCATGCTAAGACGACAATTAGTTGTGCGTGGCCCGGTAGCATGTGGGCTGCGGGATTACCATACCAGCAAAGGTGCTGAGCCCCTTGGGGGCCACCCTTTCTCTTCTTTTTCCTATTTCAGGTACGAAGTGCTGGAAGCCGTTCGAGAGTAGGACGGGTAGTCGTTGTACATGGGTATTCATTTAAGTATATATATACAGTAGGTGTAGTAAGACCGATATTGTTGTCGGCACCAGTTTATAAATACTCGGTATAGTTGATAAGGTGTATGTTGTTGTTGTTGTTAATGGAAAGGGATAATAATGTATAGTTGCTCGGGAATTTAGCCCATCAGACCGGTACAATGTATATGGATTAGCCTTGTTAGCCACGTGGGTGGCTAACGGCGTGTAACACCAACGAGTTAAGTAATGTGAAGAGGTTTGTATTTCCGCTGCAGTTTATTGTAAGTATGTAAATGTTGGATGGGGTGTTACACAAGGTGATAAGGCAATCAAAGAAGTCATGGTGGGTGAAATAGTAAATTTAAAGCATTTTTGGAGCCTAATGACTCACCACATGTCGGCAGCCTATGGTCCTTGTTTGACCCGAATTTTTTTGTTTCTCCATTGTATTTATGTAATATTTTATGCATTAAACTCGTTCATAAGGACTTATACCATGTGTTAGGTATGTTACATAGCCAAAGTGCCTTAAACACCATTTTGTGCTTCTGGGTTCACATTGATTATGCAATTTGTTTTGGCTAGTTTAAATGAGTCCTTAGTATATTTAAAACCTTTAGAAACTTTGTTCATGAAATATCATGTTGCTCATTCCAATTTAAACCCAGTCATTTAGTGGTTTCTTCTTGACTTTCATCAGTTTAGTACCTGTTTATTGTGGACTTTGTATACTTAATTTGTGTGTATACGCAATGGCTCCTATGACCATTTAATTGTGGTTCCCTTATTTCTTTATGGTATTTAGGCTCATTAGCCTTTTCGTTCCATGTATACATACTTAACGCACATTTGTTTCTTTAAAGCATATCTTTGTGCTCTAAGGTGCGTTTTCGGTTTAAACGCTAATTCTGCTTAATGCGTATTACTAATATTAGAGGTATTTCACATTTGAAATCTCTTGGGAACTTATTGGTAGTTCCCTAATTTATTTGTGCTCTTTAAAACACCTTTTTGCTCTAATTGTTCCTAAAGCATGTTTTGGTGTAAATTGTTGTTTAACACTTCTTTTAATGTTTCTAAGGCACGTTCTAGCCTTAGTATATCCTAATTAGATAGTTCATTAATATATTAAGGTTTGGAGTATTTCACTGCGTATCACTCCACTCAGCTACTGCAGTAGGTTGTTCGATCTCTGGAACCGGTTCACATCCAAGCTTTTGTGATATTTCATCTAGATGGGCTAAAATTCTTGCATTAATTTCCCGTATCTCCTTCATATCCATCCTGAAGGACTCATGCCAACCGGAGTTTGATTCGCCATGTTTTTTGTTAAAATCTGCAAGAGCAGCTACCAAGCTAGATAGATTACTTTGACATTGTGAACTCTCATGATCCCCTCCACATGTCTGGCAGATAACCCATTGGTTGTAACTTTGTGCAGGATAATAGTGTTCAGGAGACGGCCGTGCTTCAGGAGGGCTAGACAATGTAAAACTTCTTAGAGCATCCTCCAAACTAGAAGAAACAACTGGACAATGGGCACACTCGTGGTCTCCTCCACACCTTTCGCATACAACCCATTGGTTGTAATATCCTGGCCAACCTCCTGGCGGATTGTAATATCCAACCATCAAATCAAAGTACCTCAAAAGAAAAAGAAAAATTAATTATATACATAAAGAAGAAAATAAAAATAAAAATAAAAATATGTACATAACAATAAAATAAATAAAAACAACAATGAACGAAAAGGTAAATAAAATTAAACTAAATAAATTCCTATAAATTAAAAAAAAATAGAAATAACAAAAATAAATAAATAAGAGAATAACTATAATAAGCAAAATCAAAATAAGAGCGGAATCAAATAAAAAACAAACAAAACAAAACTAAACGGGAATTAAGCTAATCTAACATAATTAAAATCCTAGAGAAAAAAGTAAGATAAACTTAAACAAATACTAATCCTAAAAACAAAACGACTATAAAATAAATCAATAAAACGAACAAAATTGAATAGCAACTAACGAAAAACAAATAAACAAACTAGTTGAAAATAAAACTAATTAAGAAATTAAATCAACAAAATGAAATAAAATAAAATAAAATAGAATAAAGACTAAACTAAATAACCGTTCCTCCCAGGCAACGGTGCCAAAAACTTGTTCGGGGTAAAACGTATTGCTGCAAGTGTACTGGTCTGTTGTAGGCTTGTAGCAAGTTTTCCTAGGTAGTATTCCCTAGGTTATCGAACCAAAGGAGGCTGTGTCTAGTTTAATCTTTACCCTAATCTAACTAATAAACTATATAAAAATAAAAATAAATAATTGGGGGTTTGATTGTAGAAATTAAATAAAAAAATTAATTAAAACAAAAACAATTAAAAGTGATTATCTCACAAATCTAAAGGGTGAATCATGGTTTACTACTTTTCCGTTGTTTATCAATTCCCTTCCTGAGTGTTTCTAAATTCTAGATTGCAACCTCAAATCTAAATTAATCTAAAACCAGTCTCCCGCAAGATAGATTCTTACTAGTAATTCCCAAATCCTAACTCTCATTATGAATTTACAAATTAACTAATAGCGTTAACGATTCATCTGGTTTCTAGTCAGCTAATCCCCAGGAATTGCCATCTGTAGTTTCACTGGTAATATTCCTATGGTCTAATGAACGCCGCAGTTCTCACTTGTAAGCAATTCATACCAAATAAACTCAAGCAATAATTAATCACAAGAGAATTCAATGAATAACTAGGAACAAAACTACAATCTATATAGAATTTATGTTTAACAACTCAGAAAGAAAAACAATAAACTAGTTGTCCATAATAAAACCAGAATTGTAACAACTACTCATGAAATACCCCTACTTAATTAAATATTGATTAAACATACAATCAATTAAAATTAAGGACTAAACATGCCTTAAAAATAAATTAAACGTAACAAAGTTTAATAGAAAACAAGAATTACACCCTTTGACCTTTTAGGGTGATTAAATATCCAAACGAACTCCGTTTGACCTAAAATTTTAACCTGAGCCTTATAACTCATAAATGAATATATTAAAAACCGTTTCCAAGGGAAATGAACCTCAGAAACGCACTAGAACACAAAATGTGCACTAAGCTTCCTTAGAACACATTTTTTGTGAAATTGTCTCTAAAATGAGTTTTGTTTGATTTTAGGGTCTTAAATACCCTTAAATAATTAAACATTATTTGAACATATAATTAATTACATTAAGGCCTAAACAATTAAGCAACAATTAAGCATATAAAACATTATGGCGCAAGGTTTAAATTATGGGGAATGTGTTACATTATTATGAGCATGTAACAACTTGTGAACAAACGAACAATTAAATTTAGTACGGACATATACATGTACGAAAACATGACAACGTCGTATATAATAAATAATAACGTCGTATAGTTACGAATAACTAAATCGCGACAAAATAAAAGGGTCGTACATATACAACGTAACAAAATTAACTGGTCGCGTATCTAACTAATAACACAATGTATTATATAGTATCACATATATATAAATAAGCATGTAGCTTATACAAAAAAAGGAGCAATCACGCTCCCACCGAGGTTCAAACCCCATACCTCTCGTATACCTCCTAAAAGCTTTAACCGGATGAGCTATGCTCAAATTCGGTAACTTATACCAACAAATCAAAACTAGTATTATGTCAATTAAGGTAATGTGAGTACATCTATTTACATAATATTAAGTAAGCTATCTATATCTTCCAATCTCATCAGATCATTACCGTCTGTCTAATGTACCCACCTTATCCATTTGAACGCCTGCTGTTGGAGAAATATGCGACTACTTCTTCAATCTAGGCAGTGTACCTAATCGTTTTGCGGGATAGTGGATTTGTGGGGTGTCGAACTCTTGGGGACCTTGCTGTGGTTTAACTGATAGTGCAATTTAATTGAGAATTCTAATTAGACTACTGAACAGAAACTTATCATTTTTTTTGAGAAAAAATTGTGGTTTAGAACTTAGTGTAAGCAAAACAGTAAAAAGAACAATTAATTAAAACAGATTAATATTAGCAGTTATGAAACTCTTTTGTTTTTAAAGAAGCATCCCGGGTTGTTTTGCTCACCTATTTTACTCAATTATATTATTGTAGACTTCCCCACTTTAGCAATAAACTCAAGAATCTTAATTAGCTTATTGACCGTTCCCTGTCTAATAAACCCTGATTAATTTAAACAACAAGCGCAATTTCTTGTTCAAGTCATTAATAAATTAATCGCATTATTAATAATTCCTATTGGAGACTGGTTAACCTATAGGTGAAAACTCACTTCTAGTCGTTGACCTGTTTTGACTTCTCTTGTCTAGAATCTTGTCTCAGCACTGCATTTTGACAAGAAACTACAAATATTACTTTAATAAATGGCCTAAATATTAAAGCGTAATAAGGAGGAGAATCAAAATATTGCTTGAACAGATTATATTAGAAAGTCTACGTAACACAGTTTAGTAAAATAAGCTTACTTCTCAACCCGGGAGCTAAGGTTTTTACTCAGACATAATTATGAAAACAGACGTCGTAAGCACGACAGCCATTTAAAACAAATTACAATTAAAGAGAAGAAAGAGCCGTACGCACTGTATGAAATTTTATGGAAGAAGTGTGATTTTGGGAGAGAACGTGAATATTACAGAGGATTATTTCGGGCAAATGTGCGCAGGTTTTTATGATGAAGTAGTAGTGTTTATATAGAGGAGAGGAAGAAGAACGTTCGAGGCAGAACTGGAGGTAGATTGATTGCAGATTGAGTGGGCATTGATTGCAGACAGACGCGTGAGGATTTTACGGTAGGCGCCTGATATGCTGAAGGTAGTAGATAGATAACGTCGGAAGAATTGGAGAAGACGGTCGGATCCACTAGCATTTATTCATGTCCGCCCCTTTTTGTGCGGACGTCACACACCCGCTCCTTACTTGTCCGCCTATTAGTGAGCGGTCGCAGACACTCTTGTCCGCCTCCTTGTAGGCGGTCGTCTCTTGCTCTTGTCCGCCTCCTTGTAGGCGGTCGTCTCTTGCTCTTGTCCGCCTCCTTGTATAATCAGGCGGTTAGCACACAGGACGTTATCCTTGTTTATTTTGAGCGGACAACAGCCTCACTCAATTACACGCATTGAAATAACTTATTATAACAAAATTGGAGCAGCATTAATAAGTATATGATGATGGCGTAAATCTCATGTGCTGTTCGTGTATATATATATACCGGTGTATTGTAATTTTTCTGCATTAGACACATAAAATGTATCAGTTCACATCAAAACATAAATTCATGAAAAAAACATATGATAAGTGGGAAATATGACATTAATTATTATGAAAATAGAAAGAATTAAAGTCCTAAAAATATATGTATTTCACACTTATCAAACTCCCCCATACTTATCTTTTGCTTGTCCTCAAGCAAATCTTTCTGACATAATATTTAAACAAGTTAAACAGACAATAATCAAGTAAGGAGAGCACAGAAGAGGTTATTGCCAATCTTTTCAGATTTTAAAAGGGTACTAATAACATTAATTTTATTAGATATATTTCTCTATTTCTGAGAATAACTCTGAAATCCTACAAAAGAAAGAGAAGCAGTACCATGAGAATTGTGCTTTTCCTGAGCCAATCCACCATTTTCTTTCACATTTCTTGAACGACAAGGGGCATGAAGTAAAATCTTATTCCATTATACCTTTCAATGCCACATACTCATGATCCTTAATGATGATTCTGTTTTTTTTTTCATTTTAGTACCGAATGCACAGATACTTCAATTTTGAAGTTCATTTTTTTTTCACCTCAGACTTTTCTCTCCACCCTTGTAGCGTTTTGGGTCTACTATCCCAGATACCGAGTACCTTAGGTAGCCGGGTGATGAAGCACCCCTAAGAACTTAATAACCGAGTGGACGAGGCCTGTTTAGGATCAGAATATGCCTGGTTGGATCAGAGGAGTACCTTGCCTTGTTCTTTTTCCACCATTTCTTTCCAAATCAAATCCAGGCTCAAAGTCAAAACAAAATTCAAATGATAATTTCCTCAGAATTTTTTGAGTAAGGAGCAGAGTTTTTTTTTTGTGTACCCTTTAAACCTGTTAAACAGCATTACTCCCTCTATGGCTCCTTCTTTGATTATTAATCACTTAACAAATTTAAACACAGTGTCGAAAAAGAAAACTTAAGAGCAAGCTTTTGATTATTATCTCTCCCCCCACTTGAACCAAAGCAATGCCCTCATTGCATAGAAAGAATTAAAATAACAGGGCATGCAAACTACCTGGGTAATGATCAAAAAGCATGGTAATAAGAGATATTTAAATTTAAAGAGCAAGGTATGGATAGTGTACTCCCTAGAGTTTGCAGAATATGTAGTGTAGCTCCCCCACACTTGAGTTCAGCTGTCGGAATGTGTAAGATGTTCCTGAATAATATTCTAAACAGCCAGAAGAACTCAAGTTAATTCTCCTCGTTCTTTCTTCTTTTTTTTTTTTATTTCACTCTTTTTTTTTCATAAAAAAATACAAATATAAACAATACAGATTAAAAAGATAGATAGTAGGGTGCCTCCTACCAAGCTGCCCATCTTTAAGGTCTTTGGCTAGACCGTACCTCATTGATTCAAGTTGTAACTGGTTCTTTGAAAAGAAGCGCAGAAGCTTCTTCGTTATCCAACGTGTTTCCCATATAAACTTGATACGAGCTCCATTGACTTTAAATGATCCACCCTTCTTATTGTCCAATTCCACCGCTCCATAAGGGGAGGTAGATATTATTTTAAATGGTCCAGACCAGAAGGATTTTAACTTACCTGGGAAGAACTTTAGTCTGGAATTATAAAGGAGGACATAATCTCCCACTTTGAAGTCTCGCTTGGCAATCATCTTATCGTGCCAACGCTTGGTCTTCTCCTTATAAATCACTGCATTTTCATATGAGTTGTACCTTAGTTCTTCCAGTTCTGTCAACTGGAACTTTCTTTTTCACCGGCTTGTTGTAGATCGAAGTTCAACACCTTTAGAGCCCAATAAGATTTATGCTCTAATTCCACAGGCAGGTGACATGCCTTCCCAAAAACTAGTTTGTAGGGAGACACGCCGATAGGTGTTTTGAAGGCGGTACGGTACGCCCAGAGTGCATCATCCAATTTAATGGACCAATCCTTTCGAGAAGAGCTCACCGTCTTCTGTAGAATCCATTTTAACTCTCTATTTGTTATCTCTGCCTGACCATTCGTTTGAGGATGGTATGGTAGAGCAACCTTATGTCGGACTCCATATTTTCAGGAGAGCATCAAACTGGCGATTGCAGAAGTGAGATCCACCATCGCTGATGATTGCTCTTGGAACACCGAATCGAGAAAATGTACTTCTTGATGAACTTCATCACAACTTTACCATCATTAGTAGAGCAAGCAAGGGCTTCCGCCCATTTAGAAACATAATCTACTGCTACTAAGATGTACAAATTTCCAAAAGAATTTGGGAAGGGTCCCATAAAATCAATCCCCCAAACATCAAATAATTCACCCTAGCATATTGTTCAAGGGTAGTTCATTACGGCGAGAAATATTACCTTGCCTTTGACACCGATCACAAGTAGATACAAAAGCATGACAGTCCTTGTGAAGGGTGTTCCAATAGAAACCGGATTCAAGTACCTTTGCAGCTGTACGGGTTGCACCGTGATGTCCGCCGGTTTCTCTAGAATGGCAATGGAGAAGAATATTTCTGATCTGTCTCTGGGACACATCTCTGATAATACCATCTGCACAGATTTTGAAAAGAAATGGATCATCCCATAAATAATGTTTGACAATAGAAAAGAACCTTTTTCTCTGCTGATAAGTCATATCAGCTGGGATGATCTTTGTAGCCAGATAATTTGCAATATCGGCAAACCAAGGGTCTCTTGCCGTTTGAATTGTGAAAACTGCCTCGTCCGGGAAAAATTCATTGATGGGTCTCTCGTCCTCTGGTCCCTCCATTCTTGATAAGTGGTCAGCCACGACATTCTGGATACCTCTCTTATCCCTTATCTCGATGTCGAATTCTTGTAAGAGAAGTATCCATCTTATCAACCTTGGTTTTGCATCTGCTTTGGCAAATAAATACTTGAGAGCAGAATGATCAGTATGAATAATGACCTTACTACCCAATAAATATGAACGAAATTTATCCAAAGCGAAGACGACTGCCAGTAATTCTTTTTCGGTGGTGGCATAATTTTTCTGAGCATCATTTAAAGTGCGGCTTGCATAATAAATTACTCTCAGAACCTTATCCAATTTCTGGCACAAACAGCACCCACCGCATAATCACTGGCGTCACACATAATTTCAAAAGGTTGTGACCAGTCGGGTGATACAACAATAGGAGCAGAGACAAGTTTTTCTTTCAACAAATTAAAAGCTGCTAAACATTCATCAGAAAAATGAAATTTAGCATCTTTTGTCAGTAAAGTGCAGAGAGGCTTAGAAATCTTGGAAAAGTTCTTAATGAATCGTCTGTAAAAACCTGCATGTCCAAGAAAACTTCGAATACCTCTACAGTAGTAGGAGGGGGAAGTTTTTCTATTACCTCAATTTTAGCACGGTCCACCTCAATACCTTTGGAAGACACGTTATGTCCTAGCACGATCCCTTCACGAACCATGAAGTGACATTTTTCCCAGTTCAGGACTAGATTTGTGTCTTCACACCTGGCCAAAATAAGATCAAGATTCTCCAGGCAAGTGTCAAATGTCGAACCAAAGACAGAGAAGTCATCCATAAAGACTTCTATACATTTTTCAATGTAATCAGAGAAAATAGCCATCATGCACCGTTGAAAAGTAGCTGGTGCATTACATAATCCAAACGGCATTCTTTTATAAGCGTATGTTCCATAAGGACAGGTAAAAGTAGTTTTATCCTGATCTTCTGGAGCAATTGGGATCTGAAAGTATCCCGAATAGCCATCTAGAAAACAATAATAGTCCTGACCTGCTAACCTTTCCAGCATTTGGTCAATAAAAGGTAAGGGAAAGTGATCCTTACGTGTGGCGGTATTCAATTTCCTGTAGTCTATACAGACTCTCCAACCGGTAGTGGTGCGTTGAGGAATCAACTCACCTTTCTCGTTGGGAACTACAGTTATTCCGCCCTTCTTGGGTACCACTTGCACTGGGCTTACCCATTTGCTGTCTGAAATTGGATAGATAATGCCAGCGTCAAGTAGTTTTATTACCTCTTTCTTGACCACCTCTTTAAGAACAGGGTTGAGACGCCTCTGTGGTTGTGCTAAAGCCCTGAAATCATCTTCCATGTAAATTCGATGAGAGCACAGAGATGGGCTTATTCCTTTAATATCCGCTATTGACCAACCGATAGCGGTTTTATGACGGCGTAGCACCCCTAAAAGTTCCTCCTCCTGCACATCTGTCAATTTAGAAGAAATAATAACTGGTAGATCAGATGGCTTTTTTAGAAAGGCGTATTTTAAATGAGGAGGAAGAGGTTTCATTTCGACTGTAGGTGCTTTTTCGATGGATGGCTTGGGTCTGTCTGCGTTTCTTTCTACTGGCTCGAATCTTGGTCGGTAGGATTGGAAATATGGCTTATGTTTGTTTAACTCTTCAGCCATGAGAGCAATCGGGATTTTCGTCTTCAGCTTCGCAAGATGCCATAAGACATCTTTCCAGAATTGTTTCTTCATCTTTGCTGAGGAACGTCTCCTGTACTAAAGAGTCAATAGTGTCAATAGAAAAACAGTTTTGTGTATCAGAAGGATACTTCATGTTCCTGGTCATGTCGAAAACTACCTGCTCATCATGAAGTCTTAAAATAATTTTTCCTCCTTCAACATCAATTAAAGTTCTCGCAGTTCTCATAAAAGGTCTACCTAAGATTAGTGGGACATCTTTATCTTCCTCAATGTCTATAACAATGAAATCAGCAGGGAAAATAAACTTGCCAACAGAAACCACTAAATCTTCAATTTTTCCTTCGGGGTGAATTATGGAACGATCAGCTAGTTGGAGCTGAACAGGAGTAGGAGAGCATTGACCTATGCCCAATTTCTTGAATATAGATAAAGGCATTAAGTTAATACTTGCGCCTAAATCGCATAACCCGTTACCACAATTTATGTCTTCAATTGCACAAGGAATGATAGGGAGACCTGGATCTCCCAACTTCGGTGGTAGCTTCTTTAAGAGTACTGCAGAAACTCTTTCGGTTAGTTTCACCGTGTCATTTTCCTGTAAAGATCGCCTGTTAGACAAGATATCTTTCATAAATTTTGCATAAATGGGCATTTGTGTAAGGCATCAGAAAAAGGAATATTAATAGTTAATTTCTTAAAAATGTTAAGAAATTTTCCAAATTGGTCGTCCAAATTCTTTTCTTTAATCTGTCAGGAAATGGGATTGGAATATCATATGAAACCTGTGACGGTTTAACAGTAAGGGATTCAGGAGACTCCTTCTCCTTGGAAATTGTTACATCTTCTTTGTCAGATTTTTGTTGATCAGATTTCTCCTCAGTTTCAGGGGCATCAGATACCAGCTCTCTCCCGCTCCTTAGGGTTATTGATTTCGCATGCTCCCTGGGATTTGGATCCGTTTGGGTCGGGAGTGACCCTGCTGGTCTTTGAGCCAACTGTTGGGAAATCTGACCTATCTGTCTTTCCAAATTCGTGGTTATGGTAGCCTGATCAGCAACTTTGGCTTCTATCTCAGAAAATTTTGAATTTATTGCCTGACCTTGTTTCAGAAGCTGATTCATCATGCCTTTTAATTCGCCCATGTCTCCTTGTGAGTTGGTTGGCTGTTCCTGTTGTCGGTTGTACTGCGGTTGTCGGTTTTGGTTAAAACCTTGGTTACTCGTCTGGTTGAATCCTTGGTTGCTCGTCTGTGGGTCATAATTCCTCCATGGTTGTTGATTGCTCCTCCAATTATTTTGGTTGTATGAGTTTTGATAAGGAACCCCTGGTCTGTTGTTAATCAGACTTACCTCCTCAAGGGTCCTGTTGCAACCTGAACCATCGCAGTTTGGGGTTTCATGAGCTCCTCCACAGTTTTCGCAACAGGGAGTCAGAAATGGAGAAGCGGCCACTGCCTTCGCAGCTTTTTGTTGTGGTTGACTAAGAGTTAGTTTCTCCACAACTTTTGTGAGTGCAGCTAGTTGAGCAGACACATGATCCTGCGGGGGAATACTGTAGATACCGGTTTCTTTCTTTACTTCACCTCTCCCCTTATTTTTACACCATTGTCTGGTGCTGGCGGTCATCTGGTCTAGTAGATCAACTGCTTCTTCTCCGGTCATTTTCATAAAATTTCCTCCAGATGAGGAACTTAGCAACAATTTGTTAGAATCATTCAAGCCTCTAAAGAATGATAAAACAAGCTCCTGGCTACTCATACCATGATGTGGACATAATATCTGTAATTCTTTGAATCTATCCCACGAATCATAGAGAGATTCACCTGGTTCTTGACAGAAGTTTGTGATCTCAGCAATTTTTTCTCTTGTTTTGGACGGGGGATAGTATTTCGCCAGAAATTTGTTTGCTAACTCAGCCCAACTGTGGATACTGCTGGGTTGTAAACTTCTCAACCACCTGGAGGCGCCATCTTTCAATGAATAGGGGAACAATTGCAGACGGATGCGTTCGTTCAGACTTCCTGTTTTGTTAAAAGTGTTACAAAAATCAAGAAATGCAGATATATGGTGTGGAGCATCATCTGAATCTAGCCCACTATATTGGCCCTGGTGGTAGAGTGCAGTAATGAAACTGGTTTTGAATTGCCAAGCATCTAGTTCAGCCTGAGTGACTTGAGGAAGGACAATAGCAGAAGGCCTTCCTTCAACTGAAGGTTGCTGGTATTGGCAGAGAGTTTGTCGATTTGTCATCTCTACACATTGTTGTCGTCTCTCTCTGTGAAGAAATCTTTCAATCTCAGGTTTAAAATCGTTTTGAGGACTACCTGCAGATCGAGTACGACGCATATATAGAAACAACTAAAGTGTTAATGTTAGGAGTTAGTATACTGGAAATTTGAAGTTAGTAGTTAGTATACTGGAAATTATAAGTTAGTTACTGAAATTAAATGACAGAAATTTTAAAGACAGAAATTTGAAGTTAGTAGTTAAGGACAGAAATTTAAAGGACAATGGAATTGAAATGTTAAGGACAATGGAAATGAAATGTTAAGGACAAAAATTATAAGTTAGTAGTTAGAGACAATGGAAAGAAATGACAGAAATTTGAAATGACAATGGAAAGAAATGACAGAAAATTAAATGACAATAAAATAAAGAGTTAGTAATTAGATGTTAGTAATTAGATGTCCGAAGTCCGATGTCCTTAGTTAGATGTCCGATGTCCGATAGTCCGATAGTCCAATAGAAAACTTAATAAGATTAAAAACTGTAAGTTAACCGTGCCGGAGGTCCCCGGCAACGGCGCCAAAAACTTGTTGGAGAAATATGCGACTACTTCTTCAACCTAGGCAGTGTACCTAATCGTTTTGCGGGATAGTGGATTTGTGGGGTGTCGAACTCTTGGGGACCTTGCTGTGGTTTAACTGATAGTGCAATTTAATTGAGAATTCTAATTAGACTACTGAACAGAAACTTATCATTTTTTTGAGAAAAATTGTGGTTTAGAACTTAGTGTAAGCAAAACTGTAAAAAGAACAATTAATTAAAACAGATTAATATTAGCAGTTATGAAACTCTTTTGTTTTTAAAGAAGCATCCCGGGTTGTTTTGCTCACCTATTTTACTCAATTATATTATTGTAGACTTCCCCACTTTAGCAATAAACTCAAGAATCTTAATTAGTTTATTGACCGTTCCCTGTCTAATAAACCCTGATTAATTTAAACAACAAGCGCAATTCCTTGTTCAAGTCATTAATAAATTAATCGCATTATTAATAATTCCTATTGGAGACTGGTTAACCTATAGGTGAAAACTCACTTCTAGTCGTTGACCTGTTTTGACTTCTCTTGTCTAGAATCTTGTCTCAGCACTGCATTTTGACAAGAAACTACAAATATTACTTTAATAAATGGCCTAAATATTAAAGCGTAATAAGGAGGAGAATCAAAATATTGCTTGAACAGATTATATTAGAAAGTCTACGTAACACAGTTTAGTAAAATAAGCTTACTTCTCAACCCAGGAGCTAAGGTTTTTACTCAGACATAATTATGAAAACAGACGTCGTAAGCACGACAGCCATTTAAAACAAATTACAATTAAAGAGAAGAAAGAGCCGTACGCACTGTATGAAATTTTGTGGAAGAAGTGTGATTTTGGGAGAGAACGTGAATATTACAGAGGATTATTTCGGGCAAATGTGCGCAGGTTTTTATGATGAAGTAGTAGTGTTTATATAGAGGAGAGGAAGAAGAACGTTCGAGGCAGAACTGGAGGTAGATTGATTGCAGATTGAGTGGGCATTGATTGCAGACAGACGCGTAAGGATTTTACGGTAGGCGCCTGATATGCTGAAGGTAGTAGATAGATAACGTCGGAAGAATTGGAGAAGACGGTCGGATCCACTAGCATTTATTCATGTCCGCCCCTTTTTGTGCGGACGTCACACACCCGCTCCTTACTTGTCCGCCTATTAGTGAGCGGTCGCAGACACTCTTGTCCGCCTCCTTGTAGGCGGTCGTCTCTTGCTCTTGTCCGCCTCCTTGTAGGCGGTCGTCTCTTGCTCTTGTCCGCCTCCTTGTAGGCGGTCGTCTCTTGCTCTTGTCCGCCTCCTTGTAGGCGGTCGTCTCTTGCTCTTGTCCGCCTCCTTGTATAATCAGGCGGTTAGCACACAGGACGTTATCCTTGTTTATTTTGAGCGGACAGCAGCCTCACTCAATTACACGCATTGAAATAACTTATTATAACAAAATTGGAGCAGCATTAATAAGTATATGATGATGGCGTAAATCTCATGTGCTGTTCGTGTATATATATATACCGGTGTATTGTAATTTTTCTGCATTAGACACATAAAATGTATCAGTTCACATCAAAACATAAATTCATGAAAAAAAAACATATGATAAGTGGGAAATATGACATTAATTATTATGAAAATAGAAAGAATTAAAGTCCTAAAAATATATGTATTTCACACTTATCACCTGCAAAGCCACCGAATAACAAAAAAAATATAAGTTTATGACATGTGTACATATGATATAAAGTAACATCTTACTACTACATAATATTAACTAGTCTAACTCATCTTTTTCCACCGTAACCACCCATATCCGCCTGCTCCCCGTGTCACCCTGATCCATTAGCAGGCCATGATTTGTTAATTGCTATTCTATAAGTATGGGTTTAAATACATGCCATGCTCAAACGGTTTCCCACATAGAAAACATTGTCTTACTCTCCTACCAACCCACACCTACTACAATTACCTGTCGGTTGCTTTTTCCCCCATGACCATACCTTTCCTTCTCCTTCCAACGTAATATTCTAGTTTCTTCCTAGCTGCTTCATAACCGAGAGCATACCCACTTTCCATGGCTGCTATCCCAAGTTGTAGGTAAGTTCCATGGCAAAAACATAACCAATCTTCTCCTCTTTTCCTCCTCTCTTCAAAGGACTTATTCATCCTGATTTTTGTACAGCAAGATGGCCAGTGTTAGTGTGCGAAATGAGGAGGGTTGTCGGCTAAAAACCAGAGAAGGAAGGAGAAGTAACATACCAGCAAAAAAAACGAGGAAGAAACCTGCATAAAACTAGCCTAAATCTCTACTGTATATTACCGATTTCCTTCCTGTTGTTCCCAGCTCTCTAAAATTTTCTCCTTGCTCCTTCCGCGTACAAGACCAGAAGAAAAACGTTCATGGTCCATGCAGTGGTAACGTCCATACAAGGAGTTTCATTTCCATCTTCTCGGTAGGTTGTTCTTTTTTTCCCCCATCTATACCTCTGGTTCTACGGTAACATACTTCCAGCTTCTTAGTTTAATCCGGGTTATCTTCTTGCAAAAAACAAAACAGAGAAGAAACCTCCTAGTTCATGCCGTAACAGAACTCATGCAACTCTCTTGCTGTACCAAGCTACGGTAAGGAAAATACCACTGCTTTCCTTCCTTGCTTTACCGGTAATATTTCTAGCTAGTCTTGAGCTCTTTCTCTGTTTTCTTTCACGTTCAAAACCAGAGGAGAAGTGCCCAGACCTATGAAACAGAAGGATCCAAACAAGTCCAAGTAAACCTCCTTGTTGTACCAAGCATCGGTATGAAAAAAAACTAGTCATCTTCTTCTTCCTTCTGCCGATAATATTACCAGCTCCATCTAAGCCATCCTCCTTCTGTTTCCTCCACGTACAGAACCAGAGGAATCCCCAGCTTATTCACTGCCCTCTCCACGTACAAAACAGAGGGCAAACACCCATGCCTTGCGTAGTAGCCATACCCATACAAGGAGCTCCATCCACATCCATTTTGGTAAGGAAAAACCATGCCCGTTTCCTTCTTGTATTACCGGTAAAACACTTCCAGTTCTCTTTGCTTAAATCGCTGCTTTCTTCATGTAAAACCAGGAGGTTCCCAGCACTTAGTGAAGGAACAAAATCTCAGCAAGGACTCCTTTTGATGGTGAGTTTCGGTAACAAAAAATTACCACCATTCCTCACTAATATTTACCGGTTACATAGTATGTTTTACATGGTGTTTTAATACTTTTCCTTGCCTTGAAAGACCAAGCGTGAATAGCCTCTAAGGTCAGCCCATGTTAAGGTATATACTATGCCTTTTACTAAGCATAAAACTACCCTTAATGATCCTTATATTACATGGCTGATATGTGCTCTTTTCCATGCATAAAATGCTGCCGCATGGTGCTGTTACCATGGGGAAATCCTACAACAACAAAAAAAATGAAGAGAGGAAGCTTAAGGATATACCTAACAAAGTAAGGTAAATCTATCATAATTAAGCTTAAGTGTTGGTTATGTTTGAAAACTAATTCAAGGATTATGTAAAAATAGGCCGAGAGCCTAAAGAGGAGTTTGGTGTGCTTGGAGGCTGTGTGGAAGATTTTAGTTGACAAAAGTCAATGTAAGAATACTTAACATCCTTAGTATATAGTTGCCATGTCATTATGCTAATTAAAAATGAAATCCGTGGGATTTATGGGCATTATAAAATTTAATTATGTATTAAAATGATTAATAACATTTTTAGTTGATAAGGTAAGGTTTAGATGACATATTATGTCATGGGGAGTAGTTAATTAATTTTAGAAAACATTAAAGGAAAACTATACTATCAGCCGTAAACATATAGTGTTTTATGACATTTATATGTAACATTTTATTTTATGTTAATTATTGTAATAAGGCCAAGCATTTTAGGCCATTTTATTCAATTGTTATTTTAAGTTAAAATTGAATTTTAAACAATAATAAACATTACCGTAAGGGTTTGGGACTGATTTGCAATTTAAATAAATTTTAGAGGCTGAAAATAAATAAAACCGAAAGCTATATGTTAAGAGAGATGTCTTATGAATTTTATTAAGTTTTATAAAATATCGGGGTCAAATTGTAATTTTTGAGAAAATGTGGTCAAACCGCAAATACATAAATCTAAGGTCAAGCTAGTGCATATTGGGTCAACATTGACCAAAATAAAAGCGTTGACCAAAATGTATAACATAAATAATTAAATTATGAACTTAAGCTAACATTAGAGATTAAATGTCAAGTTTATGAAATTTTGGGGTGTAGAGTGTAAATACCGAAAATAATGGGTTGGTTTGGTTAATATAGTGATTTATATCCTAAGTATAAAGTTTGGGAATTTTTGGAGTTATATAAGTGGGTATATTGATAAAAGAGTATGATATATGATTTTTGTGACATATAAAGGTATATAATATAAATCTGGGTCAAAATGTAAATAAAGGAAAAAAAATGAATATGGCCGGAAGTGTAGATTAGAAACAATTTGGGGGCTGTTGGGATATAGTAACATAAAACTATAGGTTATATGATTAAGAAATATTGAAACCATAAAATATAACCTATATATGTCACATGTTATAATGTATGTGGTTATTATGTAAATAAGGAGAATATTGTGGCTGAAAAAAATAAGTATACCAAATAGCTATGGGCTGTTCGGTAATATATAAGAAATGACATATAAAAACTTTATGTTATTGATAATATAATGTTTGGAATCATATAACATACGCTATGTAAAGTATTAGAAGATTGTAGTAAAAGTATAAATATGGGAGGTAAAGGGTTAAAAAAAAAACAGAAACTAGGGGGATATTGGTATTTTTTCGGAAATGTGGGAACTATATAGTATAGATATTATATGATTTAAGATGTTATAATATATGATGAGTATGGAATGTTATAAGATTGTGGTGAAAATGTAATACTTGGAAAGTATGGGGTTTGTAAGGGAATGAAAAATAATATACATGCCTTTTCGGCAACAATGAATAAAGGGGGGGGGGGGGGGTATTAAAACCATAGGTTGTATCTCATTATAAAGTTTTGATGTTATAAAACAAGGTATTTATAACATGGTGTAGTTATGTGGGTATATTGTAATTAATGAAAACTATAAGTAAAAAGGCACAAGTGTATATATATATATATATATATATATATATATATATATATATATATATATATATATATATATATATATGTTATTTTCGGTAACAATAATAGTCACTAAAACTATATGTTATAAAGTTTAATGACATATAAAATATCATACCACATGATATCATGATATAAGTGTAACACTAAATAATGTTATGTGGTCAAAAGCTTAGTTTGTAAAAGACTAACATGCTATATATACATTATATATATCAAAATGAAAATATAAACTATGGTATACAATGACACAAAATACTATGGTTAATATAAGATTTTTGAATGGTTAAATAAACCCTGCATAAAGAATAATATGTACATAATATAAACTTTCTTACTTCATTAGAAACTAATGTGTATACATATATAAATGCTGGCGCAAATGATATGCATATTTAATATGGTTTACAAACCATATAGTAGTCAGTAATAAATGTTAACATGTAAGTATAATTGTATACCATAATGTCATAAGGTCTTAAATGAATACAAATGGTTACATAAATGAGAAGTAGAATAATATAAGGTATACTGAGGAATAACAATCTATCGTGCATTATAAACTAACGTTGCAAGAAATGCATGAAACCATAGGTTATAAACTATAACCATGCATGAAATACCCCAAACCTTGGTATGTTGTGTAAATGTTAAACTATGATATTTAAAGGCTAAAAAGTGCCTTAGAAACATCAATGAACCATTTAAACCATGGTAAAACACAATAAAACACTAAGACACGGTTTGAGCAAAAACATGCTCTAAACTTGTGTGAACTTGGTTAGGACCCAAGGAGCCTACCAAGACTTAATAACATTTAATTATGATTTTATAAGGCTAATTAAGTCCTTAGGAAACCTTGGTAGACATTGGAACCAAACAAAACATAAATAAATACCTTAAGGTCAATATGGGCTAAAAAGTGCTCTAAGCTTGGGATAAATTTGTATAAGACCTAATGGTCATACCTATATCTTATAAATATGTTAATGAACATATTAAATCAATTACCAAAGAAAACCAAGCTTGAAAACAAGTTAAGACACAAAAAGTGCTTTAAGGAGTCTTAACACATTTTTGAAAAATTGTCTTGTAAATGAGTTTTGAGTGGCTAAATGTCCATCATTACTCTTAATATATATGTGTACTATATAGTATCACATTTGGATGTCTATATCAATAGGAAATCAAAAATTTCACTTCTATGTGCCTTGTTTTTGTGAATAGTGATTTTTATAAGCTAGTTTGTAACATATGTTATCATAAGTAATTAAATTGACAAATAAAGACTAAAGTACCCTTATGTAATAAAGGGGGCCGGTTTTCTTAAGTGTGTGACTCACCACTCTCTTGTTAATTTACTAAGAAAAGAAAGAATGACTAATTAATGTACTATTTGCTTTATAAGAACAAATATCTTCAAAAAGCAAAGTTTATCTTCATTCTCTCATTTCTTTCTCATTTCACACGGTTCCACTCTTCTTCAACCTCTCTTCTTCTTGTTCTCTCACGGTAATACTCACCACCACCATTAAACTCTAGCTTTGACCTCTTGTAAAATCTAGCTCACTTAACCAAATAAAAAACAAACACCACCATTATCTTCCTCTCATCAAGCTCTTCATTCCTATCTTCTCAAAATTCCAAGACCACCATTTCGGTGCCATGGAGTTCCACCATTGATGGAGCTTGAGCTTGTGTTTCTACATATTATTACTCTCCTTTGCTTCTAGGTAAGGAATCTCAAAGAAAAATCAAGTTTCCTTCATGTTTTTGCCTTGACCGAAATTGCACATTAATGGTGCTCTTGGTGTGACTTTGTTCTAGCTTCATTCCAACCTTTCATGGACTAGGTGGAGTCCTCTCTCATAGATATTCAAACTCTCTTCAAAGATCAAGGTAAAACAACTACATTAATGTTTTTGAAACAATGTAAACCTAGGGTTTACAATGAGATGAAGCTTAAAGCTTGTATACTCATTTCAATGTTTGTATATTGTGTAGTAGTTGACAAGGAATCAAATACCTTACCGGTTTTGTAAGGAAACAAGAAAGAAGTTTGGGTGGAAAAGAGGTAAATATGCTATCTCAATGTGGTTTAATGCCTTAGGAGAAATGAGCTTATAATGCTTGTTAAAACTACCTAAGGAGCTAATGGTAAAGGACTTGTGAAAAGTTCTCAAGGAGACTAGTAAAAGGACATATGTTGTTGAGTGTATTTGCAGGTCAAAGGCATTATTTATGTGGGAAATTCAGTGTTTATGGTTTATGCAATTTAAGGGCCTAAGAGCCATGTTATTTAAGGGCCTAAGTGCCAAGCAATTTAAATTGTGCACTATATTGTGATGTAGTGTAAATTTGGTGAAGTCTTGTGTGTGATGGTGTTCTTGATGGATTTAGGTGTTTTTGAGTGTTTAATGGTGAAAACTATGAGCTTTGGAATGATGATGTGCTAAGAGAACCCATGGCAAAATTTGTAAAATGTATAAGGAGTTTTAAGTGCTTAAATGAATTTTGGTGAACTAGGAATTGTTAGGAATGAGTAAATGTTTCACTAAGGAAGAAAACATGCATTAAGGTGTTCTAAGGTGCTACAAGGATTTAGGCATTATCTTGGAAGTTCTAGAAATCAAATGAGTGTTTCTAGGGTGTGTCAAAGTCTTGGAGAAGTTTGTTTAAGGTTTAGGCAATGTTGTTGCATAAGGAGGGAATGATGTTTGAATAAGGTTTTGAGTAAGGAATTTTAAGAAATTGTGAAAAGAAGATTTGGTTAGTAAGAGGAGATGCTTGGGAGATGATGTTATGAAGGTGAGGAAGCATTTTAGTGTAGTGGTCATTTAAGGTGAAACACCACTTGGAAAACCAAAAGGAAATGTTACAAGTGTTAAGAGATTTGATAAGAAGATTGAGTAACAAGTTGGACAATGTTTTAAGGTGAATCAAAGTGATATTTTAGTATTAGCATATGCCTAAGTTCATGTATGAAGCTTGGGTAATCAATGGATGAAGATAAGAGGTGAAACAAGACTTGGAAAGTGAAGTTCTGGCCCGTCCGAACTACCGTCCGAACTTGGACGTTCGGATGTGCTCTTGTACGCGTAGGTTTTTGATCTTCGACTGATGTCCGAACTACCGTCCGAACATGGGAAGTTCGGACACACCTATTTTATTCTCTGGTTTGGCTTCGAACGGCGTCCGAACTTGGGAAGTCCGGACGCAAGTTCGGACGTTCACCAGTTTGCACCCTTAGAGTCTCGAACGGTGTCCGAACTTGAGAAGTCCGGACACAAGTTCGGACAAGGTGCTGTTTTGACCAAAGAGGGTGTTTAAGGTATGGAAATGATGTGTAATGATGGGGATTGATGATTAATGATGTCATGAGGTTGTTAAGGACATGTTAAGTGAGTTATAATGATGATTGAGTGGGTGAAAGGTTGTGTTACAATGTGAAAGTAAAAGAAGATAAATGTGAAGTTATTTAATTAATTTATGGGGTTAATCATGGTTATTCGATGTTACACAAACATGTTACCCCCAATGTTAATGAAAACAACTTGAATGTTACCAGTTGTCGAGAATTGTTCGAGGAACGTAAATGGACATGATAGAGTGGACTCCGGTGACAGGTATGGTTTTCTTGCAACCTGTGTCCTACCGGATTACACCGGCTTGTATGCCAATGTGTTTTTCTGAGTGTTTGCCACCTTGTAAGATTAAAACATGTAATGAGTTTATAGTAATTCATTTATGTGGCGCATCTGGTCTCCGATACCGTTTAACCTCAAATAAGTGTTAAACCTTAGCTAACTAGAACTAGGAACACGTGAGAGATCGGTATTCGGAGTTAACGACCCAAACCTTGGGAACGTTCTAACCACGGCTATGTGTGAGTTAGTTGGATATTGTTGTTGTATGCAAGTGTGTGAACCTCCCTTGTGTGCTTAACTCGGTTATGATACCGTATGGTGTGTGGATGTGGTAGGCTCCATAATGGATCTCTAACTACTTATTTATAAGTATATATGTACTAATGGGGGGTGAGGAGTCCGGTCATGTTCCGGCCACGCGTGTGAGGACGGGAGTCGATGTCATATCCGGTTCGACTCTCTTGGTGTATGTATGGGTTGTATTCCAATTTGGTTTCAACCTTCCCTTAGCTTATCCAAAGCTAGTTTACTGACTCACGTCGGGCCACAGGGGCATACAAATGTTGTTTCGGTGTGCTTGGGATTACTATGTCCAACGCACCTTGGTGTTAAATTAACCGTTCAAATTAACAGGACGATAACGAGGTAGGTAACGAGCCTAGTATGAGATTGGCAACAATCTCTAGGCTCATCGTGTTTATTAACTATGGTGGAAGGTTCCTAGTGTGAACCGTACTTGTGGTGTTATGTGTTATCATTGTTATGGAATATGGATGTGAATTCCGGTTATAATAAGAGGCGTTTAAGGATAACCCGATTAATGGGTACGTGTCGTTCATTAAGGAAGTAGCTCCGTTTAGAGGAGAGCCACTCTAGGGTTAAAGGAATCATTGGGTGATTTGTTAAGTGTGGATGTGTTGGATATATGTTGAGCCCTATTGTTGGGTGTATGCAATGTGTTGTGTGTTTATGGTCTACATGCATGATTTTAATATAATCAACCGCATGCTAAGACGACAATTAGTTGTGCGTGGCCCGGTAGCATGCGGGCTGCGGGATTACCATACCAGCAAAGGTGCTGAGCCCCTTGGGGGCCACCCTTTTCTTCCTTTTCTATTTCAGGTACAAGGAGCTGGAAGCCGTTCGAGAGTAGGACGGGGTAGATGTTTATACATGGGTAGCCATTTAAATGGCGTAAGCATTGTAGGCGTAGTAAGACCGAAATTGTTATCGGCATTAGTTTGTAAATACTCGGTACGGTTGGAATGTATAAAGTATATGGGTTGTTGTTAAGGGAAGCAAATGTAACGTGTAGTTGCTCGGGAATCTAGACCATCAGACCGATACAAAGTAAATGTATTAGCCTTGTTAGCCACGTGGGTGGTTAACGGCGTGTAACACCATTGAAATAAGTAATGTGATGAGTTGAATTTTCCGCTGCAGTTTGATGTTATGTGTACGGTGGTAGTTGGGGTGTTACAAAAAGTGGTATCAGAGCGAAGTATCGCTCTGATGACTGAATTACCGAGCTTAGGAAGTACCGAGTTAAGATTTTAGTACTTTGGGTTAAGGGTTAAGTGATAGCGTGAGTGATACGCTAGTTAGGAACTACCAGTGAATACTGGAAACCTACAATATCCTTCCCGCCCTCCACAATCCCTATTTTATAACTTGGGAAAGAACGCCAGAGAGATGAAAGTCCTTTATACTCGGGAAACCCGATCTGGTTGTTATCAAGTACTCCTGTGAGTACGGAGAACCGGTCACACGGGAGATCCCGAAAGTGGGAATCCCGGAGACGGTTCCCATCTAAACAAGGATAACCACATTTAATAGCGGAGAATTGAAGAACCCTATATGTAGAAGAATGAAATTTCCAGCAACCTGGGTCGACATGCCGAGCAGTCGAGAACAACCAGCTTGCAACACACCAACCGTGCAATGGCAAGGAGTGAAGTAATGAAACCCTAGACGAGTGTCTACGGGACTATAAATGTTAAATAATGACACCAACGGTATACTAACCGACAAAGGAACTACAACGTAGTACCCAAACAAGAGACAAGTCTCAGTAACCACGACAAATGCGTGGAACGGTCTACGAAGAAGATGAATGCTAAGTAAAAGGGGACTCCCACGATGGGAAACACCCCAGTTAATGATTATCATGTGGAGACAGCGAGAAGTACTCAGAAGATTTATTGTCAAGACGGTAAGATCAAGTAAGGGCCAACAAGGCCACTGATGACAGTGCGGGTAAGAACAAAGACACAACCGGTGTGTGTGTTTAACTGATAGCCAGTTAGCATGGCGCACTTGCCATGGCAAGTGCTGCTATAACAGGGCTGTTCGGGAAGTTTTAGCAACTGCTAGTGCTTAGTAAAGCACCAGGAAGTTAAAGGAGATCATCATAACTGTGGGAGGGCTTAACAGCCTAACCTTTGTAAATGGAAATACACCAGTCAGCAAGAAGCTAGACTTGGCTAAGGCAAGAAGATGTTGTGAAACCATGAGAATTTTTCTTTCAAACTCAGATTTATTCCAAACTCTTTTTCTTTCAAAACCAAAATTTTCTTTCAAACCATTTTGTTTCAAACCTCTTTCAAACTAAACCAGCGGACCTATAGCGGCATCAGCGCCACAAGTAGGTAAGTTACACCAGTTTACTTTCGAGCAACCGGACGGGAACCGGTAGACCCAAGGGTAGTAACCCGAGGGAATGGATGGAGTTTATAATGATACAACGGTTGATAGAATTTCCCTTGATTAAGTTCGGGAAGCACGAAATATATATTGTCGCGGGACAATACAAGGGAGTTGACAACAGAATACTTCGCCTAGGCGTGTGACGGACACTACGAGTGTACCAACTGTGTTGTGGGACGACCGCACTCCGATGGGAGCATGTGGGCCTGACAGACCTACTTATAGGTTAGTTGGGTAAGTAGCAATGTATCAGTATGATACCCCATATATGTATACGAGTAGAGTCCGGAACACGGGAAGTAGTCGACTCCATACTACGGTCCGCAGTAAAAGTCAAACAAGAGTGACGGATTACCAAGAATGGTTGAAGTAATGGAACTCAGTTAAGTTAAAAAGGACTAAAGGAACTAGTAAGTTTATTTCAAGGAAATGTATAAGAGTCAAGAAGTGTGAAGTGCACGGACTGTTATGTAAAGACATCACATATGTCTTAAGAAGCCTGAGGGATAAACATGATAGCTGGAGTGAATACCTAGTCTATACATGGTAAGGCAGAAGCCTAGTGTAGACACATTAATGTGCAACGAACGGGATGACACTCCCGGATTGATCACCTTGACTCCCGGGGAATGTCGATCTTCACTAAAGAGACTACTAAACCCAGCCAAGAACGCAAGCGGCGTAGTTAACTAAGCATACCAAAAAGTGCAGTCAGATGTAATGGCATACCTTGACAACACCCAGGAGCAATCCTTGAGGGGTGTTTGGATCAACAATTGTTGGATGAAGCAGTGTAACAGAAACGCAAGAGTTGAAACAATTACTCGGATTAGACACTGAAGGTAACCCACTTAACAGTAAGACCCTAAGTTGCCAAAGAGACAACTTGGAAGGAATCGTGACAGTAGGGCTTATAAGCCACAATAACTTGTGTTAAGAAAACGTGATCGGTTGCAGAAGTATATGTTATACAAGTAAATAGAGCGGAGAACGAACCACTGCATTAACAGTGGGGATACCTCTCGATATGGTGAGACCGCAGGAGCGGTAGTTGTGCGAACCAAGTCCAAGAAGTACGATGAGGATGGACCATGTGGTTATTACCCTAGAATGATTTGAATAACAATAATACAAGAGGAAGTGTTATACCAGTTGTGTAGAAAGGAAGAAAGATAAGTTGATAGCGACCACCATAGGTGTGTGATGCTAAATGAGTAGCGAACAACGCTCAAGGAACATGAAAGCTCGAAAAATAGGGTATTCAAAAAAAAATCAGCCAAATAAGTGGCCAAACCCAGTGTAATGGCTGAAGCTAATATAATGACGGATGCAGTGTAAGTTGATGTTGTATAATGAAAGAGGATATGGTGTGCAATAAGCGACCGTTGTATAAGTATTGTTAAGCGATGGTATGACAAATAAGCGGAGTTATGTGTTAAACCCCAGTGGAGATACAACAGTAAGTGATAGCAAACGAACCGAGCAGTAAGCCGGTGGCAAGTGTTATGTGATAAGAATTCCAGTAAACACAGAGTAAACTCCTATTGCAATCGCATAAGAGATTTACTGTCAAGAGTTTACGCCTCTGCACTCTGTATGACTGAGTGTTTTGGTATTGCATTTGCGCAGTAATGATCGAGTGGGATAGCTAGGATTTGGGAAATGTTAATTGTGGTGGATGTAGAAAGAAACTTATAACGCTATAATGACCGATGCATAGGAAATGCAAGGTCATACCAATGGAAGAGTACTTGTACGAAACCAAATGTGGAGGTATGATTAAGAATAAGTGATAACAGTGGCACTAAATACCAAATGTCGGTATGAAATATACCCCAGGTGTGGGAAATGACCGAGAGAGCACTACACATTAGGTAGTAGCTCAATCTCAACCGACAGTAAGTCGGTAGAAGCAAGTCAATCATTCTGAAATACATAGCAGTTTACGCACTAAGTTATTAGAGAAGTGGATGGAAATGTTGAAACTCACCGAATTCGCTCAGGGTAAGAGATACCATGCGTCGGTTGAGAAACCATTGTTACCTAGATAAGGGTAATACATTAGAGATGTACAATACAGTAACAGTAACGAATGGGGCAAACTAGCTCTATAATTATCAGAGTTGCGCAACAGAGGCCAGTGAGCCCATGCATTAGATACCGAATATACATTGTGAATATGAATAAATGGTTGGTTATCAATGCCTAGAAGCCTCACAGGCCAGGACCGAAACCGGTTATGAGTTAGATAAACTCCAAGGAGAATTCTTGGTTTAAGGACTAAACCGCCGATATGGTTAAGATCCTCTAACCAGAACGCATTGTATAGCAGACCGCGTGGAAGTTAAAACACTTCACGACGGCAGAACATTTAAAGCCAATGTTCAGTGACTGATTACGTGGGCGTAATCCCTTTTAAGGGGGGTAGAGCGCAAGCCACTTAGTGTGTTTTACCGTACAAGTGTACGTGAACTATGTTGTGCATAGCACAAAAATGATTTGTTATGATGGTTGGCGCGTGTGTTATATAAACATACGCATTCATTCATGGTTAAATTGTGGTAATTGCGCACAAAAGATGCGAATGCCATTGTGATAGGTGTGTGTATTTTGTTAACAGTTGTGTGTGAAGGTACAAGTGTAAGGGAGTAAAGAAACTCCCGGGGAACTAAAACCCCGACGGTGTATAAATGTAAACCGTGTATTGTATTTTGATAAAAAAATATATATACAGTGTTATGGTTTATGAAGGGGAATGGGATTGACATAGAACTTAATGAGAATTAAATTCCCTAGGTAACTTGAATTAAGTTGGATTTGGATGATGACTGATAGACGGAGTTCTATCCCTTGGAGATGTAATGATTATGACTAGAAGGATTAAAAGATAGAAAATGGAATATGCTTGAATTAGTTGTTGGTTGAAAATGAAGTGGGAGGTGAAACTTGATTATCATGAGATCAAGGGAAGCCGAACACAAATTGGGGCCGAAAGATAGTTCAACACTGATGCTGATCACATCAGGGTTGGATGACTCTTGAAGCTCCCTGTAAGTGGTCACAAACAACCACGTTAAGAAAGATACAAGGAGCATGAGTTGAACTTGGAGTTGAATTGCGTTTTCAAAAAGGTTTTTCAAATGGCATTTCCAAAACAGCCGATTCATATTTTGAATAAAGGATTCTCTTATATACTTAACCTAGTAAAGAATATTTTTGTAATACTTGCTCACGAGCTGAGGACGTATGAGCCTTTGTCTTCGGACCAGTGACATGAGAAGTATATTTTAAAAATGTATGTGATTGTTTTGACCTCCCAAAGGAACGGGGACCAGAAGGTGTCCATCGCGACCGGGTTCTGCGGGATCACAGTGTATATGTACTCAACATGGGACTCGAGCCCATGGAGAGATGGAAAAGGTATTTCTGTTTGTTATACATGCTAAGACATGTTGTGTGGTATGAGTAAGAAATATTATTTTAGACCTTGAGTCCTAATGTGGTAGTTTCGAAAGTGTTATGTTATTCAGACCTATGAGTCTAACTGTTGTATTGTTACCCAGACCTGAGAGTCTGAGGGTTGTTATGTAAGTGTAATGTTATTAAGGTACCCGGACCGTGAGTCCGAGGTTATCATGTAAGTATGTTACGATATGGTTATGTATAATGTGGATATGTTGCCCGGACCGTTAAGTCCGAGGTTGGATGTAAAGGGTGGTTGGTAATGGAAGTTAATTTCGAAAGTAATTCCCGTATTCTAATCCAATGATGCGAGGAAATGTGAACTTCGAGGACGAAGTTCTTTTAAGGGGGGTAGATTGAAATACCCCAAACCTTGGTATGTTGTGTAAATGTTAAACTATGGTATTTAAAGGCTAAAAAGTGCCTTAGAAACATCAATGAACCATTTAAACCATGGTAAAACACAATAAAACACTAAGACACGGTTTGAGCAAAAACATGCTCTAAACTTGTGTGAACTTGGTTAGGACCCAAGGAGCCTACCAAGACTTAATAACATTTAATTATGATTTTATAAGGCTAATTAAGTCCTTAGGAAACCTTGGTAGACATTGGAACCAAACAAAACATAAATAAATACCTTAAGGTCAATATGGGCTAAAAAGTGCTCTAAGCTTGGGATAAATTTGTATAAGACCTAATGGTCATACCTATATCTTATAAATATGTTAATGAACATATTAAATCAATTACCAAAGAAAACCAAGCTTGAAAACAAGTTAAGACACAAAAAGTGCTTTAAGGAGTCTTAAAGCACATTTTTGAAAAATTGTCTTGTAAATGAGTTTTGAGTGGCTAAATGTCCATCATTACTCTTAAATATATATGTGTACTATATAGTATCACATTTGGATGTCTATATCAATAGGAAATCAAAAATTTCACTTCTATGTGCCTTGTTTTTGTGAATAGTGATTTTTATAAGCTAGTTTGTAACATATGTTATCATAAGTAATTAAATTGACAAATAAAGACTAAAGTACCCTTATGTAATAAAGGGGGCCGGTTTTCTTAAGTGTGTGACTCACCACTCTCTTGTTAATTTACTAAGAAAAGAAAGAATGACTAATTAATGTACTATTTGCTTTATAAGAACAAATATCTTCAAAAAGCAAAGTTTATCTTCATTCTCTCATTTCTTTCTCATTTCACACGGTTCCACTCTTCTTCAACCTCTCTTCTTCTTGTTCTCTCACGGTAATACTCACCACCACCATTAAACTCTAGCTTTGACCTCTTGTAAAATCTAGCTCACTTAACCAAATCAAAAACAAACACCACCATTCTCTTCCTCTCATCAAGCTCTTCATTCCTATCTTCTCAAAATTCCAAGACCACCATTTCGGTGCCATGGAGTTCCACCATTGATGGAGCTTGAGCTTGTGTTTCTACATATTATTACTCTCCTTTGCTTCTAGGTAAGGAATCTCAAAGAAAAATCAAGTTTCCTTCATGTTTTTACCTTGACCGAAATTGCACATTAATGGTGCTCTTGGTGTGACTTTGTTCTAGCTTCATTCCAACCTTTCATGGACTAGGTGGAGTCCTATCTACATAGATATTCAAACTCTCTTCAAAGATCAAGGTAAAACAACTACATTAAGGTTTTTGAAACAATGTAAACCTAGGGTTTACAATGAGATGAAGCTTAAAGCTTGTATACTCATTTCAATGTTTGTATATTGTGTAGTAGTTGACAAGGAATCAAATACCTTACCGGTTTTGTAAGGAAACAAGAAAGAAGTTTGGGTGGAAAAGAGGTAAATATGCTATCTCAACGTGGTTTAATGCCTTAGGAGAAATGAGCTTATAATGCTTGTTAAAACTACCTAAGGAGCTAATGGTAAAGGACTTGGTGAAAAGTTCTCAAGGAGACTAGTAAAAGGACATATGTAATGTTGAGTGTATTTGCAGGTCAAAGGCATTATTATGTGGGAAATTCAGTGTTTATGGTTTATGCAATTTAAGGGCCTAAGAGCCATGTTATTTAAGGGCCTAAGTGGGCCAAGTGCCAAGCAATTTAAATTGTGCACTATATTGTGATGTAGTGTAAATTTGGTGAAGTCTTGTGTGTGATGGTGTTCTTGATGGATTTAGGTGTTTTGAGTGTTTAATGGTGAAAACTATGAGCTTTGGAATGATGTGTGCTAAGAGAACCCATGGCAAAATTTGTAAAATGTATAAGGAGTTTTAAGTGCTTAATGAATTTTGGTGAACTAGGAATTGTTAGGAATGAGTAAATGTTTCACTAAGGAAGAAAACATGCATTAAGGTGTTCTAAGGTGCTACAAGGATTTAGGCATTATCTTGGAAGTTCTAGAAATCAAATGAGTGTTTCTAGGGTGTGTCAAAGTCTAGGAGAAGTTTGTTTAAAGTTTAGGCAATGTTGTTGCATAAGGAGGGAATGATGTTCGAATAAGGTTTTGAGTAAGGAATTTTAAGAAATTGTGAAAAGAAGATTTGGTTAGTAAGAGGAGATGCTTGGGAGATGATGTTATGAAGGTGAGGAAGCATTTTAGTGTAGTGGTCATTTAAGGTGAAACACCACTTGGAAAACCAAAAGGAAATGTACAAGTGTTAAGAGATTTGATAAGAAGATTGAGTAACAAGTTGGACAATGTTTTAAGGTGAATCAAAGTGATATTTTAGTATTAGCATATGCCTAAGTTCATGTATGAAGCTTGGGTAATCAATGGATGAAGATAAGAGGTGAAACAAGACTTGGAAAGTGAAGTTCTGGCCCGTCCGAACTACCGTCCGAACTTGGACGTTCGGACGTGCTCTGTGTACGCGTAGGTTTTCTGATCTTCGACTGATGTCCGAACTACCGTCCGAACATGGGAAGTTCGGACACACCTATTTTATTCTCTGGTTTGGCTTCGAACGGCGTCCGAACTTGGGAAGTCCGGACGCAAGTTCGGACGTTCACCAGTTTGCACCCTTAGAGTCTCGAACGGTGTCCGAACTTGAGAAGTCCGGACACAAGTTCGGACAAGGTGCTGTTTTGACCAAAGAGGGTGTTTAAGGTATGGAAATGATGTGTAATGATGGGGATTGATGATTAATGATGTCATGAGGTTGTTAAGGACATGTTAAGTGAGTTATAATGATGATTGAGTGGGTGAAAGGTTGTGTTACAATGTGAAAGTAAAAGAAGATAAATGTGAAGTTATTTAATTAATTTATGGGGTTAATCATGGTTATTCGATGTTACACAAACATGTTACCCCCAATGTTAATGAAAACAACTTGAATGTTACCAGTTGATCGAGAATTGTTCGAGGAACGTAAATGGACATGATAGAGTGGACTCCGGTGACAGGTATGGTTTTCTTGCAACCTGTGTCCTACCGGATTACACCGGCTTGTATGCCAATGTGTTTTTCTGAGTGTTTACCACCTTGTAAGATTCAAACATGTAATGAGTTTATAGTAATTCATTTATGTGGCGCATCTGGTCTCCGATACCGTTTAACCTCAAATAAGTGTTAAACCTTAGCTAACTAGAACTAGGAACACGTGAGAGATCGGTATTCGGAGTTAACGACCCAAACCTTGGGAACGTTCTAACCACGGCTATGTGTGAGTTAGTTGGATATTGTTGTATGCAAGTGTGTGAACCTCCCTTGTGTGCTTAACTCGGTTATGATACCGTATGGTGTGTGGATATGGTAGGCTCCATAATGGATCTCTAACTACTTATTTATAAGTATATATGTACTAATGGGGGGTGAGGAGTCCGGTCATGTTCCGGCCACGTGTGTGAGGACGGGAGTCGATGTCATATCCGGTTCGACTCTCTTGGTGTATGTATGGGTTGTATTCCAATTTGGTTTCAACCTTCCCTTAGCTTATCCAAAGCTAGTTTACTGACTCACGCCGGGCCACAGGGGCATACAAATGTTGTTTCGGTGTGCTTGGGATTACTATGTCCAACGCACCTTGGTGTTAAATTAACCATTCAAATTAACAGGACGATAACGAGGTAGGTAACGAGCCTAGTATGAGATTGGCAACAATCTCTAGGCTCATCGTGTTTATTAACTATGGTGGAAGGTTCCTAGTGTGAACCGTACTTGTGGTGTTATGTTTTATCATTGTTATGGAATATGGATGTGAATTCCGGTTATAATAAGAGGCGTTTAAGGATAACCCGATTAATGGGTACGTGTCGTTCATTAAGGAAGTAGCTCCGTTTAGAGGAGAGCCACTCTAGGGTTAAAGGAATCATTGGGTGATTTGTTAAGTGTGGATGTGTTGGATATATGTTGAGCCCTATTGTTGGGTGTATGCAATGTGTTGTGTGTTTATGGTCTACATGCATGATTTTAATATAATCAACCGCATGCTAAGACGACAATTAGTTGTGCGTGGCCCGGTAGCATGCGGGCTGCGGGATTACCATACCAGCAAAGGTGCTGAGCCCCTTGGGGGCCACCCTTTTCTTCCTTTTCTATTTCAGGTACAAGGAGCTGGAAGCCGTTCGAGAGTAGGGGGGTAGATGTTTATACATGGGTAGCCATTTAAATGGCGTAAGCATTGTAGGTGTAGTAAGACCGAAATTGTTATCGGCATTATTTGTAAATATAGGTACGGTTGGAATGTATAAAGTATATGGGTTGTTGTTAAGGGAAGCAAATGTAACGTGTATTGCTCGGGAATCTAGACCATCAGACCGATACAAAGTAAATGTATTAGCCTTGTTAGCCACGTGGTGGTTAACGGCGTGTAACACCATTGAAATAAGTAATGTGATGAGTTGAATTTCCGCTGCAGTTTTGATGTTATGTGTACGGTGGTAGTTGGGGGTTACAAAAAGTGTATCAGAGCGAAGTATCGCTCTGATGACTGAATTACCGAGCTTAGGAAGTACCAGTTAAGATTTTAGTACTTTGGTTAAGGGTTAAGTGATAGCGTGAGTGATACGCTAGTTAGGAACTACCAGTGAATACTGGAAACCTACATATCCTTCCCGCCCTCCACATCCCTATTTTATAACTTGGGAAAGAACGCCAGAGAGATGAAAGTCCTCTTATACTCGGGAAACCCGATCTGGTTGTTATCAAGTACTCCTGTGAGTACGGAGACCGGTCACACTGGATCCCGAAAGTGGGAATCCCGGAGACGGTTCCTATCTAAACAAGGATAACCGCATTTAATAGCGGAGAATTGAAGAACCCTATATGTAGAAGAATGAAATTTCCAGCACCTGGGTCGACATGTCGAGCAGTCGAGAACAACCACTTGCAACACACCAACCGTGCAATAGGCAAGGAGTGAAGTATGAAACCCTGACGATGTCTACGGGACTATAAATGTTAAATAATGACACCAACGGTATACTAACCGACAAAGGAACTACAACGTAGTACCCAAACAGAGACAAGTCTCAGTAACCACGACAAATGCGTGGAACGGTCTACAAAAGATGAATGCTAAGTAAAAGGGGACTCCCACGAGGGAAACACCCCAGTTAATGATTATCATGTGAGACAGCGAGAAGTACTCAGAAGATTTATTGTCAAGACGGTAAGATCAAGTAAGGCCGACAAGGCCCTGATGACAGTGCGGGTAAGAACAAAGACACAACCGGTGTGTGTGTTTAACTGATAGCCAGTTAGCATGGCGCACTTGCCATGGCAAGTGCTGCTATAACAGGGCTGTTCGGGAAGTTTTAGCAACTGCTAGTGCTTAGTAAAGCACCATGAAGTTAAAGGAGATCATCATAACTGTGGGAGGGCTTAACAGCCTAACCTTTGTAAATGGAAATACACCAATCAGCAAGAAGCTAGACTTGGCTAAGGCAAGAAGATGTTGTGAAACCATGAGAATTTTTCTTTCAAACTCAGATTTATTCCAAACTCTTTTTCTTTCAAAACCAAAATTTTCTTTCAAACCTCTTTTAAACTAAACCAGCGGACCTATAGCGGCCTCAGCGCCACAAGTAGGTAAGTTACACCAGTTTACTTTCGAGCAACCGGACGGGAACCGGTAGACCCAAGGGTAGTAACCCAGGGAATGGATGGAGTTTATAATGATACAATGGTTGATAGACTTTCCTTTGATTAAGTTCGGGAAGCACGAAATATATTGTCGCGGACAATACAAGGGAGTTGACAACAGAATACTTCGCCTAGGCGTGTGAAGGACACTACGAGTGTACCAACTGTGTTGTGGGACGACCGCACTCCGATAGGAGCATGTGGGCCTGACAGACCTACTTATAGGTTAGTTGGGTAAGTAGCAATGTATCAGTATGATACCCCATATATGTATACGAGTAGAGTCTGGAACACGGAAGTAGTCGACTCCATACTACGGTCCGCAGTAAAAGTCAAACAAGAGTGACGGATTACCAAGAATGGTTGAAGTAAAGGAACTCAGTTAAGTTAAAAAGGACTAAAGGAACTAGTAAGTTTATTTCAAGGAATGTATAAGAGCCAAGAAGTGTGAAGTGCACGGACTGTTATGTAAAGACATCACATATGTCTTAAGAAGCCTGAGGGATAAACATGATAAGCTGGAGTGAATACCCAGTCTACATGGTAAGGCAGAATGAAATACCCCAAACCTTGATATGTGTTTTAAATATTAAACTATGGTATGTAAAGGCTAAAAAGTGCCTTAGAAACATCAGTGACAATTTAAACCATAGTAAAAATGCAATAAAGCACTAAGATACAGTTTGGGCAAAAAACATCCTCTAAGCTAGGAGAGAACTTGGTTAGGACCCAGAGAGCCTACCAAGACTTAATAATTTTAATTATGATTTTATAAGGCTAATAAAGTCCTCAGGAAACCTTGTAGACAATAAAACCAAACATAAATAAATAATACCTTAAAGTTAATATGGGCTAAAATGTGCTCTAAGCTTGGGATAAATTTTAAAAGACCTAATGGTCATACCTATACCTTATAAATATGTTAATGAACATATTAAATCAATTACCAAAGAAAACCAAGCTTGAAAACAAGTTAAACACAAAATGTGCTTTAAGGAGTCTTAAGCACGTTTTTGAAAAATTGTCTTGTAAATGAGTTTTGAATGGCTAAATGTCCATCATTACTCTTTTAATTAACATGTGTACTATATAGTATCACATTTGGAAGTCTATATCAATGGAAAATCAAAAATTTCACTTCTATGTGCCTTGTTTGTGTGAATAGTGATTTTTATAAGCTAGTTTGTAACATATGTTGTTATAAGTAATTAAATTGGTCAACAAAGACTATAATACCCTTCTAATTAAATGGGGCCGGTTTTTTCAAGGTGTGAGTCACCAACTTGTAAAAGAAATCAAATAAGTAAAGTAAAGCTTAAAGTAAAGTACTATTTTGCTTTTTACATAAATATCTTAACAAAAGCAAATTTATCTTCATTCTCTCTTTCCTTCTTGTATTCACATGGTTTCTTCATCTTCCTCCTTCCTCCATTTACGATTGCTATGGCAACATCTCTTCTCCATCTTCATTTCCTTGCCAAATCCAACTCCATGCTCCAAATCAAATTATAAGACTATATTTGTCTTAGTTAGACCAAGCTCTACACTTCTATCTTTTCAAATCTTCAAGAGCTCAATTTTGGTGCCATGAAGATTCACCATTGAAGGAGCTTGAGCTCACCTTTCTACATATTATTACTCTCCTATGCTTCTAGGTAAGGAATCTCAAAGAAAATCAAGTTTCCTTCGTGTTTTTGCCTTACCGAAATTGCACATTAATGGTGCTCTTGGTGTGAAATACCCCTAAATATTAAACGTATAAAATCATAACACGTTTTATAATATGGACCTAAAATAAAGTACGAACAATTAAATCTAGTACATATATATATGTACGAGCACGAAAGAACGTATGCGTAACGTTACGTTACGAAATTAAGACGTCGTGAATAAGTGACGATGTCGTTACGTAACCTCGTAACAAAACAATAATAATAATAATAATAACATGAAATAATATATAAGTACACATACATAACTTATTCAAATTAAAAGAAAGGAAAAAAAAGGGAAGCAAAGACGCTCCCAATGAGGCTCGAACCCGAGACCTCCTGTATACCTTATAGACGCTGTAACCGGTTGAGCTAAGCTCATTTTCAGTATCTCACTCACGCGAGTTATAACTAGTATCAAATTAACACGGTAATTAAGAGAAAACAAAAGAGAATAAAACACGCGCCCTCAACACCGGTTCCTTCTTCTTCTTCAATGCATAACCAGATCGTAGAGAATAAAACCCAAACTCTGAGGCGACAGAAGCCTTGTTTATTCAACACCCATACTCCCTTGAAACTTGGAGAGCACAAACACCCCCCCTGAACGGTCCTTGTTTTCAGAGAGAGAAACCCAGCAACCAACATGCTATTCTGTACATGCATTCCTTTCCAAACTCCCACGCCTCAGGCCTTGAGCACCCCAGATTCTTCATCAGAATTTCATCTCCCTAACAGTTATTGAGCTTCTGCATGTAATCTCCTCTTCACTTTGAGAAACTTCGAAGGCAATCCACTCCATCTCTTCTCAGACCTGCACAATACAATACCCCAACTGTTTTTTTTTTCTCAATACTGTTTTTCTCCTGCTATCGGGGTTGTCCGAGAATCCAAGCATAAGTTCCTCTAATTTCCTTTCTGTCTCACGCAAGACTTCGCATGCCAATTACTGCTTGAGTCCTAAAACTAAGTCCTCCTCCCTCTGATTCATCAGTTTGTGCCGATCATATCGAGCTTAACCACTCCATTTTCCCTTCTCTGTATGGTATGCGTACCCCATGATACTCCATCACTGAAGGGCTTGAAGAGCTCTGAGCAAAAGAAAAAAAAAAGAACCTGCAAAAGAATTCTCCCTGGAACCTAACAGGAAGGTGGAGTTTCTGAGACAGTTTCCCCTTCGCTTCAGTCATTATCTCTCTGATTTGTCAAGACTAACTCCTAAGTGATTTCTCCTCAGTTGTTGTCGAGTGAATCTGGAGCTGGAAGCCTCGCGGTGTGCCAAAGGTCAACGAGGGAAAACAGCTAAGAGATCATAGTGGTGAGCTATCCTTTGGACTGATTCCATGATTCACAAAACAAAATAAATCTAACATGTTTCAGTTAGTAAGCCTTTCGAAATCTGTCACATTGTATTCTGTCCACTAGGTGTCTAGAAATGATATATAGATGTGGTGATGCAGTATTAATGAACTTAAGGCAAAAAGGGAACTCCCTACCAACCTGGTAGACGTGTGAGGAAAACAAAGCCCAGATAAACGAATAAAAAAATAAAAACAGGATGAGGAAAAGAAAAACTAAAGACAGATTCTGCATGAATAGCTCTAGGAGATTTGGACCTTTCTGTAATGGGTTGTTGAGGAGTTTGAAACTGTATTAAGCTACATAAATGAATCACCAAACAACGTGGGAAGATAGGAGATGGTTTATGTAGCAGAAACAGAAAACAAAAGAAAACTGTCAAGTCTCAATGGTTCAGTATTTTGAGTTCAGTTGAAGCAGTTCTGTACAACAAAAAAAAACAGGGGTGTTGTCCATACTGTGTGGAGCAGTTTCAAAGTTAAAGCCATATGAAAACTCTCAACTAAAGTAGGAGTTAACATGATAATGTTAGGAACAAAGAAAAACAAAAAAAAACTAGATCAGGAATAAACAGAATAAATGAACAGAAGAAGGAAACAAAAAAAACGTACCAGCTCATGTTGCAGTTTTACCAGTTTTTGCAATCTCGATTTCTGCGAGTTAATCCCTGAGTTTAAAACATATCTAAACCACCTAACTAAGTAAGTAGTTTGGCATAAATTGAAAGACAAACTCATGGACAAAGAAAAGAGAAAGACTAAGGTATAACAGTCTTATGTTTCTTTTACTTGCAGGCACCAGTTTCCGAATAAGGAACTTTCCAGTAGAAATATCAGTGTATTCTAGTTTGGGTCTAAGTTTACAACACTTAACTAATGGGTTGCGTGATTTGGGGAAGGAATTTAGAAGTTGGGTTAGTAAGCTAGCCCTAAACTGAATCCATGAACAGAAAGTAAAGCTATCTGTCAAGTTCCAATTGTTGGGTGTCTCAGATTTTGAAACATTAGTTCTGTGCAGTAGCTCGCAGAAAAGATTGTAGGAGCTGTACTTGCTCAGTAATCAACCCAAAACAAATTACCCACGCACCTAGGTAAGCAATAAGTAATCTAGGTTGTGGAAACATCAGTCAACTTATCTGAACATCAGTAAGAAACACAAGAGTGCAGGGTTAGTTTTTTCCAGTTTCTGTAATGTTGTGTTCTGCATACTAAATTTCAGAAGGGTAGTCCTTGGCTTTTGGGATCTGTTTTGGGGATTAAAACTATACTAAGATATTCAATTAAGTAACTATATTATCGAGGGAGAGAAACAAGGAAAAAAAAACTGATCTGTAACAGAAGGTAGTAAAAGGAATGTGAACAGAACTCGATATTTCAGGTTGGTGTTTTATTTTCTGAGATTTCTTTCTGCGTGCTTGAGTACAGAGGTGGGGTGAGTGTTTTACTGGGGTTAAATTAGAATTTAAAAATAAGATATCTAACTAAGAAGGTGAATGACTTGGGAAACTAGGAAACAGATTAATAGAACAGAAGAGAAACTTGTGTCAGTTTTATAACTCCAGACTTTGTGCAGATCATTTCTCAGAGATTTGTGTAATAAGGTTCTGTAGCTTGAGCTTAATGCTTTGGTTGTCTTAAAGTTGAAACTTTGTTAAACTATGTAACCAAGTGCTAAATAACCAGAGGGAATCAGAGGTCAGATGGAGAAACACAAAAAGAATAGAAGAAAAGATATTAATTAGTGATTCAGTTTGCTAGGGTGATTGTTCTCTGTATAAACGACTTTCAGAGGGGATAAAGAAGTTGAAGTAACTTGTTAATGAATCCATAACATTTCTAACATGCCAAACCAAGTGGGTAAAGACCCTGGGAAGAGCTAAACATCAGTCGAACTTGATAGAAACAAAAACAGGAAGAAGTATGTAGATATCGGTTTCTGATTTCAGTGTTCCTACAACTTGTATGGTCTGTATAATATCATTACAGAGGGGTTAACGATGCTGCTTATGGATGGTTTTTAATTTAAAATATCCCTAATACACCTAACTGAAGTTATACACGCTTGTGAAAGGTAGAAACCAAAGAGATACATCAGAAAAGGAGTTGGGATTGAGGGATGCACAGGTTGTTTACTTCAGCTTCCTGAAATTTATGTTCCAGTAAGGTCAACTTCCAGAGGTGGTCTAAGGGTGGTTTGGTTTAAAAATAAACTCAGATCCTATCTAGTAACTGCATCTAGGATGGCAAAACGTGTTTGAGAAGACTAAACATCAGTGGAACCAAAGACAAACAAGAACCAAGAAGAAACATACAAACTGTGGTTTCAGATTTCGATAATAAGTAGCTTCGGTATAGTTGGTATACAGGGGTATTAAGAGTGTGTTGATAGTTAATGATAAATCCAAAACAGTACTAATACCTCTGACTAGTTAATGAAACCGTGTGGGGGAGAGTAAGCCTCGGTTGATACATTAAGGGAGAGGTCAAGTGGGATTAGACATCAAAATTATGTTGCAGTTTGGTGAATTCTGGACTGCTGTATAAATGGATTCTACTGGTATCTTATGGTCTATATTATCAATATGCATGGAATAAAACATTACCCACCTATTCATTTAAGGGGGAATACACATTAGACAAGTTATATCTAGGTTATATAAACTTGTTACATAAATAGCACCTCAAACGCTCCAAACCATTTACTAAGGAAACGGGACTTAGTTAACATGTAAAACAAAGATGTGAATATTCTAGGAGTAAGTTAAGCCTAGAATTAATGCTTGTGAAGTTCTAAGAGTGAATATAAACCAAGTATGTAACAACATACCTAGGGAATAACATACGACATAAAGTGTTGTCACATAAAATGATAAACTGACACACTATTTTAATTACCTCTAGGACTGTAGCGAACTCCGACCGGGACTTCGAGTATAAGACGACTCGTGCTGCGAATAAGGTATGGACATGTGTGGTTCGTATGTTGCCGTGTTACACGGCTTGTTTGCTTTGTGTGTGTGCTTTGTGAAAATGACATAAGATCAAAGCATGAAATTGGATTGCTTGTTTATCATGTTGGATGATTTCTATATCATTGTTGAATATATCATTGCGCGCACACAGTAGTTTAGTCCCTTTCGCGTTATGGAACTTTGAGATGAGACTCAACGAACTATGTAAACAAAGAAACTACATAAAGGGAAAACTATACGAGAACTACTACGAATTATGAAAATAAAGAGAACGCTATAAGGGGAACTCCTCTCTAAACCATTGAGGACTACCATGACACCCACTATGGTGTCTATTCATTAATCATAATGAGGAGCAAGTCTCCTTGGTGAGACATGACGAACCACGTAGACAAAACAAAAGAACTATACAAGAGACGAATCCTCTCTAACTTAGAGGACCTCTAAAGACACCCACTATGGTGTCGAGTTACCAAAGGTGATGATAAGCTAGTAACATTGAGAAGGAATAGGGATACGGACCCTTAGTATCCGGAGCAGAGGCTAGTAACATTGAGAAGGAATAGGGATACGGACCCTTAGTATCCGGAGCAGAGGCTAGTAACATTGAGAAGGAATAGGGATACGGACCCTTAGTATCCGGAGCAGAGGCTAGTAACATTGAGAAGGAATAGGGATACGGACCCTTAGTATCCGGAGCAGAGGCTAGTAACATTGAGAAGGAATAGGGATACGGACCCTTAGTATCCGGAGCAGAGGCTAGTAACATTGAGAAGGAATAGGGATACGGACCCTTAGTATCCGGAGCAGAGGCTAGTAACATTGAGAAGGAATAGGGATACGGACCCTTAGTATCCGGAGCAGAGGCTAGTAACATTGAGAAGGAATAGGGATACGGACCCTTAGTATCCGGAGCAGAGGCTAGTAACATTGAGAAGGAATAGGGATACGGACCCTTAGTATCCGGAGCAGAGGCTAGTAACATTGAGAAGGAATAGGGATACGGACCCTTAGTATCCGGAGCAAAGGCTAGTAACATTGAGAAGGAATAGGGATACGGACCCTTAGTATCCGGAGCAGAGGCTAGTAACATTGAGAAGGAATAGGGATACGGACCCTTAGTATCCGGAGCAAGGCTAGTAACATTGAGAAGGAATAGGGATACGGACCCTTAGTATCCGGAGCAAGGCTAGTAACGTTGAGAAGGGATAGGGATACGGACCCTTAGTATCCGGAGAGGCTAGTAACATTGAGAAGGAATAGGATACGGACCCTTAGTATCCGGAGCAGTGGCTAGGAACGTTTAAAAACAACAGAGAGAGAAAAGAGCTATCCAGGAATGGAGGATTAGCTACGAGGAAGACGTTCTCCAAATTGTGATAATAAAAGAATTCACAAATAATCTTTAAGAAATCAAGGAATGAATAGCACCTACATAACAAAGTCTCGGGATCTAATCTATGTCCCCTGACTCGGTGCAAGAGAAGAAAGGAAAACATATGTAATGAGAACAAGAAAACCATACGCAATCTCTTGAATGATCCCATAGTGAGGATCGACGGTATAATATACCTACGCACACGTTGTATCATGTACTTGATTGTGGTTGCTACATTATAGCAGCCTTTGTGCTTGGTTGCTTATTGACATTGCTATGCTACTTGCAAGTCATGCTTGGTTGCTTGCTGATATTGCTATGCTGCCTTGAAGTGTGTTTGATATTATGATGTAATGTGATGTGCTTTACTGCTTTAATATAGCATGTAAAATGACTTAATAATATTCGACCAAGTAGTCGTGTGGCCCGGTAACATGCGGGCTTCACACGTTCATACTCAGCGTAGTTTGCTGAGTCCTTTACACCCAATTTTTTTCAGGTCTTGGGCCAGACGATAACGGAGAGTAGGCAAGGGTGACTACCATAGGGGTAGTCCACATGGCAAGCCTTTTAGTAGTATGCTTTTAATGTATGGGTTGTACTTTCGGTTTATGTTGTTGGATTAAGAACTTATGTTGTAGACTCTCGGTACTCGGTTTGCATACTTTATGTTGTATTTGGAATTCGTTAAGGTTGGACTTCCAGTCATACAGACCGTAACTTGGAGTTGGTATTGTGGTCTGTCAACCACGTGGGTGGTTGGCGTCTGTGACACCCGAATAGAGTAGGAACCGCTGCGTAGACTTCTCCTGCTAACTTAGGCGCGTCGTCTGATTATTGATTGTGATTCGGGGGTGTTACAGAAAGTGGTATCAGAGCGTAGTTGCGCTCTGATGACTGGAATAGAGGAGTACCGAGTATAGGAAAACCTAAATTTGAGAAACGGGGTTACGGGTTAGTTTGTGAGGCTCGTTTAGTTAGGATCCATTTCAATCCGTAGGAAAACGCTAGAGAGGTAGAAAGCCTCCTCACACTCGGGAAAACCCGATCTAGCGCTTACACAATGACCTATAATCAATCCGGAAAGGAAAAACTATGTAGTTCTATCTTTTCATCGATGTTTCAGTTTAGTGTAGGGTACGGGGGCGTACCCCTCTTTTAAGGGGGGTAAGCGCGTTTTGTTTTGGATGGGTGTTTGACTTATTGTGTTGTATTCCTACAACCACGCGTTGTTGGTTGGTAGGCTTGTGTGTTTGGATTGTGTTATGTGAATGGTAGGTACGTGCATGTACACTCTATTATGAATGAATGTTGTGTGCCTTGGTTTGCACCTTAGCATGGTTGATATACATTGCTAGCATCTCGGTCTATTATGAGAACTTGCGTTAAGCCACAAATGTGGCATGGTGCTTAGAAGCACTGAGAATCATAATTATGGGACTTAATCCTTTGGTTATCGGAAATGAATGCGGGACGTGATCCCTAAGATTATCATGAGTAGAAAATATAAGTTAAGGAAGTAAGACTTCGGGACGAAGTCTCTTTTAAGGGGGGTAAGCTGAAATACCCCTAAATATTAAACGTATAAAATCATAACACGTTTTATAATATGGACCTAAAATAAAGTACGAACAATTAAATCTAGTACATATATATATATGTACGAGCACGAAAGAACGTATGCGTAACGTTACGTTACGAAATTAAGACGTCGTGAATAAGTGACGATGTCGTTACGTAACCTCGTAACAAAACAATAATAATAATAATAATAACATGAAATAATATATAAGTACACATACATAACTTATTCAAATTAAAAGAAAGGAAAAAAAAAGGGAAGCAAAGACGCTCCCAATGAGGCTCGAACCCGAGACCTCCTGTATACCTTATAGACGCTGTAACCGGTTGAGCTAAGCTCATTTTCAGTATCTCACTCACGCGAGTTATAACTAGTATCAAATTAACACGGTAATTAAGAGAAAACAAAAGAGAATAAAACACGCGCCCTCAACACCGGTTCCTTCTTCTTCTTCAATGCATAACCAGATCGTAGAGAATAAAACCCAAACTCTGAGGCGACAGAAGCCTTGTTTATTCAACACCCATACTCCCTTGAAACTTGGAGAGCACAAACACCCCCCCTGAACGGTCCTTGTTTTCAGAGAGAGAAACCCAGCAACCAACATGCTATTCTGTACATGCATTCCTTTCCAAACTCCCACGCCTCAGGCCTTGAGCACCCCAGATTCTTCATCAGAATTTCATCTCCCTAACAGTTATTGAGCTTCTGCATGTAATCTCCTCTTCACTTTGAGAAACTTCGAAGGCAATCCACTCCATCTCTTCTCAGACCTGCACAATACAATACCCCAACTGTTTTTTTTTTCTCAATACTGTTTTTCTCCTGCTATCGGGGTTGTCCGAGAATCCAAGCATAAGTTCCTCTAATTTCCTTTCTGTCTCACGCAAGACTTCGCATGCCAATTACTGCTTGAGTCCTAAAACTAAGTCCTCCTCCCTCTGATTCATCAGTTTGTGCCGATCATATCGAGCTTAACCACTCCATTTTCCCTTCTCTGTATGGTATGCGTACCCCATGATACTCCATCACTGAAGGGCTTGAAGAGCTCTGAGCAAAAGAAAAAAAAGAACCTGCAAAAGAATTCTCCCTGGAACCTAACAGGAAGGTGGAGTTTCTGAGACAGTTTCCCCTTCGCTTCAGTCATTATCTCTCTGATTTGTCAAGACTAACTCCTAAGTGATTTCTCCTCAGTTGTTGTCGAGTGAATCTGGAGCTGGAAGCCTCGCGGTGTGCCAAAGGTCAACGGGGAAAACAGCTAAGAGATCATAGTGGTGAGCTATCCTTTGGACTGATTCCATGATTCACAAAACAAAATAAATCTAACATGTTTCAGTTAGTAAGCCTTTCGAAATCTGTCACATTGTATTCTGTCCACTAGGTGTCTAGAAATGATATATAGATGTGGTGATGCAGTATTAATGAACTTAAGGCAAAAAGGGAACTCCCTACCAACCTGGTAGAGTGTGTGAGGAAAACAAAGCCCAGAAACGAATAAAAAAATAAAAACAGGATGAGGAAAAGAAAAACTAAAGACAGATTCTGCATGAATAGCTCTAGGAGATTTGGACCTTTCTGTAATGGGTTGTTGAGGAGTTTGAAACTGTATTAAGCTACATAAATGAATCACCAAACAACGTGGGAAGATAGGAGATGGTTTATGTAGCAGAAACAGAAAACAAAAGAAAACTGTCAAGTCTCAATGGTTCAGTATTTTGAGTTCAGTTGAAGCAGTTCTGTACAACAAAAAAAAAACAGGGGTGTTGTCCATACTGTGTGGAGCAGTTTCAAAGTTAAAGCCATATGAAAACTCTCAACTAAAGTAGGAGTTAACATGATAATGTTAGGAACAAAGAAAAACAAAAAAAAAAACTAGATCAGGAATAAACAGAATAAATGAACAGAAGAAGGAAACAAAAAAACGTACCAGCTCATGTTGCAGTTTTACCAGTTTTTGCAATCTCGATTTCTGCGAGTTAATCCCTGAGTTTAAAACATATCTAAACCACCTAACTAAGTAAGTAGTTTGGCATAAATTGAAAGACAAACTCATGGACAAAGAAAAGAGAAAGACTAAGGTATAACAGTCTTATGTTTCTTTTACTTGCAGGCACCAGTTTCCGAATAAGGAACTTTCCAGTAGAAATATCAGTGTATTCTAGTTTGGGTCTAAGTTTACAACACTTAACTAATGGGTTGCGTGATTTGGGGAAGGAATTTAGAAGTTGGGTTAGTAAGCTAGCCCTAAACTGAATCCATGAACAGAAAGTAAAGCTATCTGTCAAGTTCCAATTGTTGGGTGTCTCAGATTTTGAAACATTAGTTCTGTGCAGTAGCTCGCAGAAAAGATTGTAGGAGCTGTACTTGCTCAGTAATCAACCCAAAACAAATTACCCACGCACCTAGGTAAGCAATAAGTAATCTAGGTTGTGGAAACATCAGTCAACTTATCTGAACATCAGTAAGAAACACAAGAGTGCAGGGTTAGTTTTTTCCAGTTTCTGTAATGTTGTGTTCTGCATACTAAATTTCAGAAGGGTAGTCCTTGGCTTTTGGGATCTGTTTTGGGGATTAAAACTATACTAAGTATTCAATTAAGTAACTATATTATCGAGGGAGAGAAACAAGGAAAAAAAAACTGATCTGTAACAGAAGGTAGTAAAAGGAATGTGAACAGAACTCGATATTTCAGGTTGGTGTTTTATTTTCTGAGACTTTTTCTGCGTGCTTGAGTACAGAGGTGGGGTGAGGTTTTACTGGGGTTAAATTAGAATTTAAAAATATGCTAAGATATCTAACTAAGAAGGTGAATGACTTGGGAAACTAGGAAACAGATTAATAGAACAGAAGAGAAACTTGTGTCAGTTTTATAACTCCAGACTTTGTGCAGATCATTTCTCAGAGATTTGTGTAATAAGGTTCTGTAGCTTGAGCTTAATGCTTTGGTTGTCTTAAAGTTGAAACTTTGTTAAACTATGTAACCAAGTGCTAAATAACCAGAGGGAATCAGAGGTCAGATGGAGAAACACAAAAAGAATAGAAGAAAAGATATTAATTAGTGATTCAGTTTGCTAGGGTGATTGTTCTCTGTATAAACGACTTTCAGAGGGGATAAAGAAGTTGAAGTAACTTGTTAATGAATCCATAACATTTCTAACATGCCAAACCAAGTGGGTAAAGACCCTGGGAAGAGCTAAACATCAGTCGAACTTGATAGAAACAAAAACAGGAAGAAGTATGTAGATATCGGTTTCTGATTTCAGTGTTCCTACAACTTGTATGGTCTGTATAATATCATTACAGAGGGGTTAACGATGCTGCTTATGGATGGTTTTTAATTTAAAATATCCCTAATACACCTAACTGAAGTTATACACGCTTGTGAAAGGTAGAAACCAAAGAGATACATCAGAAAAGGAGTTGGGATTGAGGGATGCACAGGTTGTTTACTTCAGCTTCCTGAAATTTATGTTCCAGTAAGGTCAACTTCCAGAGGTGGTCTAAGGGTGGTTTGGTTTAAAAATAAACTCAGATCCTATCTAGTAACTGCATCTAGGATGGCAAAACGTGTTTGAGAAGACTAAACATCAGTGGAACCAAAGACAAACAAGAACCAAGAAGGAACATACAAACTGTGGTTTCAGATTTCGATAATAAGTAGCTTCGGTATAGTTGGTATACAGGGGTATTAAGAGTGTGTTGATAGTTAATGATAAATCCAAAACAGTACTAATACCTCTGACTAGTTAATGAAACCGTGTGGGGGAGAGTAAGCCTCGGTTGATACATTAAGGGAGAGGTCAAGTGGGATTAGACATCAAAATTATGTTGCAGTTTGGTGAATTCTGGACTGCTGTATAAATGGATTCCACTGGTATCTTATGGTCTATATTATCAATATGCATGGAATAAAACATTACCACCTATTCATTTAAGGGGGAATACACATTAGACAAGTTATATCTAGGTTATATAAACTTGTTACATAAATAGCACCTCAAACGCTCCAAACCATTTTCTAAGGAAACGGGACTTAGTTAACATGTAAAACAAAGATGTGAATATTCTAGGAGTAAGTTAAGCCTAGAATTAATGCTTGTGAAGTTCTAAGAGTGAATATAAACCAAGTATGTAACAACATACCTAGGGAATAACATACGACATAAAGTGTTGTCACATAAAATGATAAACTGACACACTATTTTAATTACCTCTAGGACTGTAGCGAACTCCGACCGGGACTTCGAGTATAAGACGACTCGTGCTGCGAATAAGGTATGGACATGTGGTTCGTATGTTGCCGTGTTACACGGCTTGGTTGCTTTGTGTGTTGTGCTTTGTGTGAAAATGACATAAGATCAAAGCATGAACTTGGATTGCTTGTTTATCATGTTGGATGATTTCTATATCATTGTTGAATATATCATTGCGCGCACACAGTAGTTTAGTCCCTTTCGCGTTATGGAACTTTGAGATGAGACTCAACGAACTATGTAAACAAAGAAACTACATAAAGGGAAAACTATACGAGAACTACTACGAATTATGAAAATAAAGAGAACGCTATAAGGGGAACTCCTCTCTAAACCATTGAGGACTACCATGACACCCACTATGGTGTATTCATTAATCATAATGAGGAGCAAGTCTCCTGGTGGTGAGACATGACGAACCACGTAGACAAAACAAAAGAACTATACAAAGAGACGAATCCTCTCTAACTTTAGAGGACCTCTAAAGACACCCACTATGGTGTCGAGTTACCAAAGGTGATGATAAGCTAGTAACATTGAGAAGGAATAGGGATACGGACCCTTAGTATCCGGAGCAGAGGCTAGTAACATTGAGAAGGAATAGGGATACGGACCCTAGTATCCGGAGCAGAGGCTAGTAACATTGAGAAGGAATAGGGATACGGACCCTTAGTATCCGGAGCAGAGGCTAGTAACATTGAGAAGGAATAGGGATACGGACCCTTAGTATCCGGAGCAGAGGCTAGTAACATTGAGAAGGAATAGGGATACGGACCCTTAGTATCCGGAGCAGAGGCTAGTAACATTGAGAAGGAATAGGGATACGGACCCTTAGTATCCGGAGCAGAGGCTAGTAACATTGAGAAGGAATAGGGATACGGACCCTTAGTATCCGGAGCAGAGGCTAGTAACATTGAGAAGGAATAGGGATACGGACCCTTAGTATCCGGAGCAGAGGCTAGTAACATTGAGAAGGAATAGGGATACGGACCCTTAGTATCCGGAGCAAAGGCTAGTAACATTGAGAAGGAATAGGGATACGGACCCTTAGTATCCGGAGCAAAGGCTAGTAACGTTGAGAAGGGATAGGGATACGGACCCTTAGTATCCGGAGCAGAGGCTAGTAACATTGAGAAGGAATAGGGATACGGACCCTTAGTATCCGGAGCAAAGGCTAGTAACATTGAGAAGGAATAGGGATACGGACCCTTAGTATCCGGAGCAAAGGCTAGTAACGTTGAGAAGGGATAGGGATACGGACCCTTAGTATCCGGAGCAGAGGCTAGTAACATTGAGAAGGAATAGGGATACGGACCCTTAGTATCCGGAGCAGTGGCTAGTAACGTTTAAAAACAACAGAGAGAGAAAAGAGCTATCCAGGAATGGAGGATTAGCTACGAGGAAGCGTTCTCCAAATGTGATAATAAAAGAATTCACAAATAATCTTTAAGAGAAATCAAGGAATGAATAGCACCTACATATCAAAGTCTCGGGATCTAATCTATGTCCCTGACTCGGTGCAAGAGAAGAAGGAAAACATATGTAATGAGAACAAGAAAACCATACGCAATCTTGAATGATCCCATAGTGAGGATCGACGGTATAATATACCTACGCACAGTTGTATCATGTACTTGATTGTGGTTGCTACATTATAGCAGCCTTGTGCTTGGTTGCTTATTGACATTGCTATGCTATGCAAGTCATGCTTGGTTGCTTGCTGATATTGCTATGCTGCCTTGAAGTGTGTTTGATATTATGATGTAATGTGATGTGCTTTACTGCTTTAATATAGCATGTAAAATGACTTAAAATATTCGACCAAGTAGTCGTGTGGCCCGGTAACATGCGGGCTTCACACGTTCATACTCAGCGTAGTTTGCTGAGTCCTTTACACCCAATTTTTTCAGGTCTTGGGCCAGACGATAACGGAGAGTAGCAAGGGTGACTACCATAGGGGTAGTCCACATGGCATGCCTTTTAGTAGTATGCTTTTAATGTATGGGTTGTACTTTCGGTTTATGTTTGGATTAAGAACTTATGTTGTAGACTCTCGGTACTCGGTTTGCATACTTTATGTTGTATTTGGAATTCGTTAAGGTTGGACTTCCAGTCATACAGACCGTAACTTGGAGTTGGTATTGTGGTCTGTCAACCACGTGGGTGGTTGGCGTCTGTGACACCCGAATAGAGTAGGAACCGCTGCGTAGACTTCTCCTGCTAACTTAGGCGCGTCGTCTGATTATTGATTGTGATTCGGGGGTGTTACATGGTGTGACTTTGTTCTAGCTTCATTCCAACCTTTCATGGACTAGGTGGAGTCCTCTCTTCATAGATATTCAAACTCTCTTCAAAGATCAATGTAAAACAACTACATTAATGTTTTGAAACAATGTAAACCTAGGGTTTACAATGAGTTTAAGCTTGAAGCTTGTATACTCATTTCATTGCTTGTATATTGTGTAGTAGTTGACAAGGAATCAAATACCTTACCGGTTTATAAGGAAACAAGAAAGAAGTTTGAGTGGAAAAGAGGTAAATATACTAACCTAATGTGGTATAATGCCTTAGGAGAAATGAGCTTATATGCTTGTTAAAATGATCTAAGGAGCCAAAGGTGAATGACCTAGTGAAATGCTCTCAAGGAGTTTATTAAGGGCATATGTATTGTTGGGTGTATTTGCAGGTCAAAGGCATTATTATGTGAGAAATTCAGTGTTTATGGTTTATGCAATTTAAGGGCCTTAGAGCCATGTTATTTAAGGGCCTAAGTGCCAAGCAATTTAAGTTATGCACTATATTGTGATGTAGTGCTAAATGTGTGAAGTTGTGTATAAAAATGTGTTTGATGGATTTTAGGTGTTTTGAATGAAATAAGGTAAAAAATAAGTGTTTGGATGTGAGTATATACAAGAGAAGCTATGGCAAAATTTGGAAAATGTGTAAGAAGTTCTAAGTGTTTTAAGAAAGTTTTGGTGAACTAGGAAGTTGTTTAAGGTTTAGGTAATGTTGATATCCAAGGAATAAGTGATGTTTAGGTAAGATGTGAAAAAGGAGGTTTAGTTAGTAAGAAAAGAAGTTTGAGAGATGATGTTAAGGTGTAGAGGAAACACCTTGGTATAGTGGTCATTATAGGTGAAATACCACCTAGAAATCTTAAGGAGAAAACATTCCAAGTGCTAGGAATTTTGTAAGTAACTTGTGAATGATAAAATGGTTTGGTGAGTGATTTAAAGAGTTTAGCATATGGCTAAAGGTGTGTTTGAAGTGCCAAATGATGTTAGAACACATTAGGAGGCTAGAGGAAAAGTTTGGAGAAAGTTTGACAAGTTTTGGACAACTTCTGGTGTTGTCCGACCCAGTGGTCCGACCCAGGGTGGGTCGGACAGCTCTGTTGTCACCGGTTGGAGTCTCTGGAATGGTCCGACCCAGAGGTCTTGGGTCGGACATGGGTCGGACAAGCGTATTTAAAAGACGGGAAAAGTTTCTGGAATGGTCGACCAAGTTGTGGGTCGGACGGTGTGTCGGACGCCCAAAATTATGCAAAAAAAAAAAAGAAAGACAATGTTGTAAGGAGAACCAAAGTGATATTTTGGTATTAGAATTGCCTAAGTTCATGTATGAAGTTTGGGTAATTAATGGAGGTGGAGAAATAATGCAACAAGGTTTGAAAAATGCAATTTTACCAAGTCTGTAGCTTGGTCCGGGACCTAGGTCATGGTTCAAGTCCGGACCAGGGGTGTAAAATAGGCCGAGAGTCACATAAGGATGTGGTCCGGGACTTAGGCCTTGTATAAGGTCCCGGACCACCCCATTTTAAAAGGCCGAGACTTGAGTTAGCATATGGTCCGGGACTTAAGAAGAGGACCAAGTCCCGGACCACTATAAAAACATGGTTTTAGGTTATTAAAGATGTCTAATGATGGGGATTGATGGATAATGATGTTATAAGGTTGTGTAGGACATGTCAGGTGAGTTATAGTCCCAATTTGGTGGGTGAAAAGTTGAAGTAAAATGAAAGAGTGAAACATGTTAAAAAAAATGTAAAGTTATTTAACCAAGTTAACGGGGAAAAGTTATAAGCATTAGACTTTAAACAAACATGTTACCCCAATGTTAATAAAAGTACATGTAATGTTGTCAGTTGTTCGAGAATTGCTCGAGGAACATAAATGGACGTGATAAAGTGGACTCCAGTGACAGGTATGGTTTTCTTGCAACCTGTGTTCTACCGGATTACACCGGCTTGTATGCCAATGTGTTTTTCTATATGTTTGCCACGTTGTAAGATAAAACATGTAATGAGTTTACAGTAATTCATTTATGTGGCGTGTTCAACTCCGATACCATTTAACCTCGGAAGTGTTAACCTTAGTTAACTGAGTCTAGGTTCACATGAGAGTTCGGTATTCGGATTAAACGACCCGAACCATGGGACATTCTAACCACGGCTATGCGTGTGTTAATTATGTGATGTGGTGTATGTGAATGTAGGGATCTCCCTTGTATGTTTAACCCAGTTGTAATACTGTATGTGTGTAGGTGTGATAGACTCCATAGTGGGGTTCTAACTAATATCTAAAGTAAGTATGTACTAACAGTGGTGAGGAATCCGGTTTGGCCGGTCGCGCGTTGTTTGGGAGAGGGTATCCTTCTTAGCCTTACCCTTCTCTTTGTTATGGTTGTTTCCCTCACGGGTTATGATCTCCCATTAGCTTATTCCAAAGCTTAGCTATTCTGACTTATGATCGGTTTAGGGGGAACATGTGTTTGTGTGGTGTGTTCGGGCCTCCAAACCCAAACCATCTTAACTTAAGTTACTCGTCCGACTATTAGGACGGTAATGAGTGTTGTTGTTGTATAACGAGCTTACCATGAGGGTGACACCATTCTCTAGGCTCACCAGTGATTTAACTATGTTTGGGTCGGTTCCTAAGAGGATCGATCCCGTTATGTTATGTGATGTCATTGTAAGCAATTCCTATTGCGATGTTATCTTGTGCACGTCGAAACGTGGAATGTTGTTATGTTTTGTTATGTGAGGAATGTTATATGTTGTAAGATATGGAGTGTGTGGATCATGGAAATGAATCCCAGTTTGTGATAAGAGGCGTTTAAGGATAACCCGATTTAAGGGTAAGTGTCGTCTATTAAGGAAGTAGCTCCATTAGAGGAGGAACACTCTAGGGATAATGAATACCATGAGTGACATATCAAGTAAGGATGTATTATCCGTTTGTTGAGCCCATTGAGGCGAAATGTCATGTGTTGTGTGTTTACAGTTGCATGCATGATTTAAATAATCAATCGCATGCTAAGACGACAATTAGTTGTGCGTGGCCCGGTAGCATGTGGGCTGCGGGATTACCATACCAGCAAAGGTGTTGATCCCCTTGGGGGCCACCCTTTCTCTTCTTTTCCTATTTCAGGTACAGAGAGCTGGAAGCCGTTCGAGAGTAGGACGGGGTAGACATTGTACATGAGTAATCATTTAAGTGTGTATATACAGTAGGTGTAGTAAGACCAAAATTGTTATCGGCATCAGTTTATAAATACTCGGTATAGTTGAAAGGTGTATGTTGTTGTTGTTGTTGTTAATGGAAAGGGATAGTAATGTGTAGTCGCTCGGGAATTTAGCCCATCAGACCGGTACAATGTATATGTATTAGCCTTGTTAGCCACGTGGGTGGTTAACGGCGTGTAACACCAACGAGTTAAGTTATTTGATGAAGTGTGTATTCCGCTGCAGATTATTGTTATGTGTTTGTTGTTGGATGGGGTGTTACAAAAAGTGGTATCGGAGCGAAGTATCGCTCTGATGACTGAACTACCGAGCTTAGGATGTACCGAGTTAGGATTTAAGTACTTTGGGTTAAGGGTTGAGTGATAGCGTGAGAGATACGCTAGATAGGAATTTCCAGTGTGTACTGGAAACCTACAATATCCATCCCACCCTCCACAATCCCTGTTTTATAACTTGGGCAACAACGCCAGAGAGATGGAAGTCCTCTCTTACTCGGGAATACCTGATCTGGCTGTTATTAAGTACCTCTAAAGGTACGGAGAACCTGTCATACGGTAGATCCCAAAAACTGGGAATCCCGGAGACGGTCTCCATCTGAACAATGTTAACCGCATTAAATAGCGAAGAATGAAGAATCTTGTGTATAGAAGAATAGAATTTCCGGCAGCCTGGGTCGACATGCCGAGCAGTCGAGAACAACCAGCTTGCAACGCACCAACCGTGCAACAGGCAAGAAATGGATTAATGAAACCCGAGACGAGTGTCTACGGAACCACAGTTGCCAGATAATACGCCAACGGTATATCAACCGATAAGGGAACTACAACGTAGTGCCCAAATACGTGGAACGGGCTACAAAGAGAATACAATACTAAGAAAAAGGGGTCTCCCAGAATGGGAAACACCCTAGTTGATGATCGTCATGTGAAGACAGTGAGAAGTCACCTAGAAGAGTTATTGTCAAGGCAGTAAGATCAGTGAGGGCCAACAAGGCCACTGATGACAGTATGGGTAAAAACAATACCACAACCGGTATGTGTTAAACCGATAGCCAGTTAGCATGGCGCACTTGCCATAGCAAGTGCTGCTATAACAGGGCTGTTCGGGAAATTTATAACCACTACAAAGTACTTAGTAAAGTACTAGAAAGTTAAATGTGATCGTCATAACAGTGGAAGGGCCTGTTAGCCTAACCCCTGTAATTGTAAGTACACCAGTCAGCAAGAAGCTAGACTTGCTAAGGTGAGAAGATGTTGTGAAACCATGAAAATTTTCTTTCAAACTCAGATTTACTCAAACCCTTTTCTTTTCAAAACCAGATTTTCTTTCAAACCAATACTTCCTTCTAACCTTCTTCTAAACCAAACCAGTAAAACCAAGGGCAGTTGATAAGAATTCAACAATGGATACACTTTCCCTCGATTAAGTTCGGGAAGCATGGAATGAATATTGTCACGGGACAATATAAGGGAGTTGACAACAGAATACTTCACCTAGGCGTGTAACGAACACTACGAGTGTACCAACTGAATTGTGGGACGACCGCACTCCGATAGGAGCTTGTGGGCCTGACAGACCTACTTATGGGTTAGTTAGGTAAGTAGCAATGTATCAGTATGGTACCCCACATATGTACACGAGTAGAGTCCGAAACACGGGAAGTAGTCGACTCTGTACTACGGTCAGCAGTATAAGTCAAACAAGAACTAATGATTACTATGAATGGTTGAAGATAAGGAACTCAGTTAAGTTAACGAGATTAAAAGGATTAGTGAATTCCTTCCAAGGAAATGTTTAAGAGTCAGGAGGTGCGAAGTGCACTAACTGAATGTAAAGACATCGTATATGACTTAAGGATCCTCAGGGATAAACATGATAGCTGGAATGGTGACCCAGCCTGTACATGGCAAAGCAGATGCCTAATGTGGACACATTAATGTGCAATGAACGGGATGAAACTCCCAGAATGAGTACCTACACTATCAGGAAATGTTGATCTTCACAGAAGAAGATAATGATAATAACCAGTTAAGAACGCAAAAAGGAGTGGCTAACTGAATGTACCAATAACTGTGAACCAGATGTAAGGGCATGACTTAGCAACACCCAGGAGCAATCCTTAAAGGGTGTTCGCATCAGTAATTGTTGCACGAAATGCATAACAGAAGCATAAGGGTTGAAACTAACACCCAGTTTAGACATAAGTTGTCAGGAGACGGACTGACAAACCTAAGGGGCGTCCCATGAAAGGAAACGGAATGTAACGACCTTGTTATGGAGCCCAATGTAATATCCCAACCATGTAATGTTGTACAGAGAAGTACATATGTGTGGACAGCCTACAATGAGCGCAGCTCAAAGCAGTAAGGCTTATAAGCCACAAATAAAATGTGTTATGAAAGTTAGATTGACTGCAAAAGTTTATGTTATATGAGTAAATAGAGTGGTAAACGAACCACTGCATTAAGAGTGGGGATACCTCTCGATATTGGGAGACCGCAGGAGCGGTAGTTATATGTATCAAGCCCAAGAAATATGTTAAGGATTGACCATATTGTTATTGAAAGAGAGCAGTTAGCTTAGTAACATGTGTGTATAAAGTGAAACACCGAGCTGAATAATGCCGGCTTGTGACTCGAATGATCGATGCTCAAGGAGCATTCAGTAGTCATCCAAATGAGTGATGAACCATAATACGAATGATGTAAGTATATGTGTGGAAGTTAATGTGACAATAAATACCATGTAAGTTAGTGTTATACAATAAGCACGGTGCGCAGTAAGCGACCGTTGTATAAGTGTTGTTGAATAATGATGTGGCAGATAAGACCAGTTATGAGTTAAACTCAGTAGAGATGCAAGGTAAGTGATGTTAAACAGACTGGGCAATAAGCCAGTGGTAGGTACTATGTGATGAGGAACTCAGTGTGAATTCCATGGTGAATCACATAAGGGATTTACTGTCAAGAGTTTACGCCTCTGCACTCTGTATGACTGAGTGTTTTGGTATTGCACTTGCGCAGTAATGATCGAGTGGGATAGCTAGGAATTGGAAACATGTTAATTGTGGAGGAATAATGTTATAAAGGCCGATGCATAGGAAATGCAAGGCCGCACCAATAAAGGAGTACTTGTACAAAACCAAATGTGGAGACATGATTAACAGTAAGTGACTACAGTAGCACTAACTGCCAAATATCGGTATGGAATATACCCCAAATGTTGTAAATAGCTGAGAGAGCACTACACACTAGGTAGTAGCTCAATCTCAACCGACAGTAAGTCGGAAGGGAACAAGTCAATCATTGTGAAATACATAGCTGTATACACAGTAAATTGTTATGGAAGTGGATAGAAAGTTTATAACTCACCGAATTCGCTAACGGTAAGAGATACCACGCGTCGGTTGAGAAACCATTGTTACCAAGATGAAGGTGACAATTGGGGATGTACAATACAGTAAGAATAACAAATGGAGCAATTAAGCTCTACAGTTATTAGAGTTTCACAGCAGAAACTAGTGAGCCAGTGATTCAAGTGTTGAATGTGCATGGTGAACATGAGTGAATGGCTAATTATTAACGCCTAGAAGCCTAACAGGCCAGAATCGAAACCAACTAAGAGTTTAAACAAACTCCAATGAGAATTCTTGGTTTAGGAACTAAACCGCCAATATGGTTAAGATCCTCTAATCAGAATCCATTGTGTAATAGACCGCGTGGAAGTTAAAACACTTCACGACGGCAGAACATTTAAGCCAATGTTTAGTGATTGATTACGTGGGCGTAATCCCTTTTAAGGGGGGTAGAGCGCAAAACCACTTAGTGTATATTACCGTACAGGAGTACGTAGTGTATGTGACTTATATTGTGCATAGCACAAAATTATTGTTTTGATGATTGGTGTGTGTGTTACGTAAACATACACATTCATTCATGGTTTAATTGTGGTAATTGCGCACAGAAGATGCGAATACCATTGTGATAAGTGTGTCGATTATTAACAGTTGTGAGTGATAGTACAAGTGTGGGAGTAGAGAAACTCCCGGGGGAACAAACCCCGACAGTGTATAAATGTGAAACTGTGTGTTGTATTTTGATAAAATAGTGTATATATATACTATATAGTGATTCATGAAAGGGCATGATACCGACATAGAACCTAGTGAGAATAAGATTCCCTAGGTAACAACATTAAAGTAAATGGAGGTAACTGATAGGCGGAGTCCTATCCATTGGAGATGTTATGATCATGGCTAGAATGATTTAAAAGATAGAAAATTGGAAATGAGTGATTTATTTGATGCTTGAAAATGAAGTGGGAAGTGGAACTTGATTTGCATGCGATCAAGGGAAGCCGAACACAAATTGGAGTGGAGGGATAGTTCAACACTGATGCTGATCACATCAGGGTTGGATGACTCTTGAAACCCCCTATAAGTGGTCACAAATAACCACGCTAAGAAAAGAAGCAAAGAGCTTAAGTTGGACTTGGAGTTGTGTGTGTTTTCAAAAGGATTTTCAATTGGTATTTATAAAATGTTGATAGATACTTTACATAATTAAAGTTCTCTTACTTAACCTCACAAGGAAATTTTAAATTTAAGTGATTGTTTTGATCTCCCAAAGGCACGGGGACGGAAAGTGTCCATCGCGACCGGGTTCTGCGGGATCACAGTGTATATCAAAGATATTTTTGATTGTTATACATGCTATGACATGTTGTTTGGTATGTGTAATAAATGTTATTTTGACCTCAAGTTCTAAAAGTGTATGCTATCAAGACCTATGAGTCTAAATGTGTTGTGTTACATAGACCTATGTGTCTAAAGGCTGTTATGTTATCAAGACCTAGGTGTCTAAATGTTGTTATGTTACCCAAGACCAGAGAGTCTAAGGGTTGTTATGTATGTGTAAGTGTTGTTAAGATACCCGGACCATTGAGTCTGAGGTTATCATGTGAGTATGTTATGTTATGTATGGATGTGAATGTGTTACCCGGACCATTAAGTCCGAGGTTGTGATGCAAAGTGTGTTTGGTTATGGAAGTTTTATTTCCATAAGTAATCCCCGTATTCTAATCCAAGATGTGTGGGAAGTGTAAACTTCGAGGACGAAGTTCTTTTAAGGGGGGTAGATTGAAATACCCCAAACCTTGATATGTGTTTTAAATATTAAACTATGGTATGTAAAGGCTAAAAAGTGCCTTAGAAACATCAGTGAACAATTTAAACCATAGTAAAAATGCAATAAAGCACTAAGAAACAGTTTGGGCAAAAACATGCTCTAAGCTAGGAGAGAACTTGGTTAGGACCCAAAGAGCCTACCAAGACTTAATAATATTTAATTATGATTTTATAAGGCTAATCAAGTCCTCAGGAAACCTTGGTAGACAATAAACCAAACAAAACATAAATAAATACCTTAAAGTTAATATGGGCTAAAATGTGCTCTAAGCTTGGGATAAATTTGTAAAAGACCTAATGGTCATACCTATACCTTATAAATATGTTAATGAACATATTAAATCAATTACCAAAGAAAACCAAGCTTGAAAACAAGTTAAAACACAAAATGTGCTTTAAGGAGTCTTAAAGCACGTTTTTGAAAAATTGTCTTGTAAATGAGTTTTGAATGGCTAAATGTAACACCCCCGAATAAACAACCAATAATTAAACAACGAGCCTAACAGTAATACGAGATGTCTACGCGGCGGTTTCCAACTTCATCCGGGTGTCACAGATGCCAACCACCCATGTGGTTGGCAGACCACAATACCAACTCCAAGTTACGGTCTGAATGACTGGAAGTCCAACTTAACGAAATCCAAATACAATATAAAGTACAACTCAAGTACCGAGCAACTACAGTTTAGTTAACAACTTAAACAACATAACTCATACATAAGGAAGCATACTACTAAAAGTCTTGCCATGTGGACTACCCCTATGGTAGTCACCCTTGCCTACTCTCCGTTATCGTCTGGCACAAGACCTGAAAAAAATTGGGTGTAAAGGACTCAGCAAACTACGCTGAGTATGAACGTGTGAAGCCCGCATGTTACCGGGCCACACGACTACTTGGTCGAATATTATTAGGTCAATTTACATGCTATCATAAAGCAGTAAAGCACACATCAGCACATCATGATACCATACACACTCATCGGTAGCATAGCAATATCAGTAAGCAACCAAGCACATCTTGCAAGTAGCACAACAATATCAATAAGCAACCAAACACAACTTGCAAGTAGCATAACAATGTCAAACGCGCAGTCCAGCGCAATAAGCTGCTAGTGTAGCAACAACAGTCAGGTAATTATAGGACGTGTGCGTAGGTACATTATACCGTCGATCCTCGCTATGGGATCATTCAAGAGATTGCATATTGTTTTCTTGTTCTCATTACATATGTTTTCATTTCTTCTCTTGCACCGAGTCAGGGGATATAAGTTAGATCCCGAGACTTTGCTATGTAGGTGCTATTCATACCTTGTTTCTTAAAGGGTCACATTTGTGACTTTCTCTTGTTTGCTTGGTCTCATTACACAAGTTTTCCTTTATTCTCTGGCACCGAGTCAGGGGATATAGATTAGATCCCGAGACTTCATTATGTAGGTGCTAATCGTTCCTTGTTTCTTTAAGGATTATTTGTGAATTCTTTTATCACCGCACGTTGGAGGACGTCTCCTCCATAGCTAGTCCCCCATTCCCGACACCCAGGGTCAAGGAAGCGGAAGTCACCTCTAGACTCCAGGATAAGCTTCACCAATTTGTCACTCCCCCATTCCCGACACCCAGGGTCAAGGAAGCGGAAGTCACCTCTGGACTCCGGGATGTGCTTCACCAACTTGTCACTCCCCCATTCCCGACACCCAGGGTCAAGGAAGCGGAAGTCACCTCTGGACTCCGGGATGTGCTTCACCAAAATATATTCCATCATAGACGGTCGAAGGATCTGATGCAGATACCAACTCCCGATCATCCATACCGCGCGGCCCGAGCTGTTGTCTTCCCGGGTTATTCTCATGTTTCACAGTTGATACTTTTCGTTTCATTATCATTATAATCTCGACACCATAGTGGGTGTCATTAGCGGTCCTCTAAAGTTAGAGAGGAGTTGTCTCTTTGTATAGTTCTTTTGTTTTGTCTACGTGGTTCGTCATGTCTCACCAAAGGAGACTTGCTCTTCATTATCATTAAAGCGTAGACACCATAGTGGGTGTCATGGTAGTCCTCAATGGTTTAGAGAGGAGTTCCCCTTATAGCGTTTTCTTTATTTTCATAATTCGTAGTAGTTCTCGTATAGTTTTCCCTTTATGTAGTTTCTTTGTTTACATAGTTCGTTGAGTCTCATCTCAAAGTTCCATAACGCGAAAGGGACTAAACTACTGTGTGCGCGCAAGTAATATGCAACAACGATATAACAATCACATAGGCAAGATAGGCAAGCAATCCAATTTCATGCTTTAATCTTATGGTCATTTTCACACACAAGGCACACAGCACACAAGCCGTGTAACACGGCAACATACGAACCACACATGTCCATACCTGGTTCAGAAGAAAAAGTCGTCTCACACACAGGATCCCAGTTGGCGTTCGTTACGGTCCTAGAGTTAATTAAAAATAATTTATCAGTTCATAATTTTTATGTGACGACCCTTGTAACTTTTCCCTATAATGTTTGCCAACTTAATCACAGATATTTTGATCTAACTCATTTATATATACGTATATTACGGTTTTACATACATTTTTCCTCAATTATTTTTCCATCATTTTCTCCCATACTCTGATCTAAAGAATATGGCTCATGATACGGTTCATATTTTATCTAAGTTATATCTTCCACCTTATAATTAATTTACTCAACACCTAAATTCATTTGATAATTTTCCTAAACATCCTTAGGTGATACTTTTTCCATAATCACACTATTTAATTATTTTCTTCCCTCAATCGCTTACGTGATAGCCTTAATTCCCTTGGCCTTAATTAATGATAGCCTACTAATAAATTTTGAGTGACATTAATATGTCCTCAAAATCATAATTTGGTTACGCCTTTGTAGCTATTTTTACCTCTGATCTGTGCCAGTTATTTCCTTCATCATCCGCATACGAAGTAACTTTAATATGCTGAATTACCTTAATCAAATTTTCGACCCTTAATCCTCTCCACATTAACTAACACACGTGCATGCGTTTGCTCTCTCTCGGTTCTGGTACAATTAATAACTACTCTTCTTAAGCTATCTCCCTCCATTAATAGCTTACACCTTATACGCTAGTAGTCGTTAGCAGCTAGTCTTTTTTTTTTTGACTGAACACATGTTCCTTTTATTCCTCCTCCATAGGGTGAATATCAAAGTTACAAGCCATAGAAACCTTTAGTGGGATATTCTCTCCCCACCACAGTTTGTAAAAACCAGTACTATTAAACATTAGAGAGATTAATAAGATTGGAAAATTGTCTTCAATCCTAACATAGTAGAAACTACTAATATTACACATGTTAACTAAACAAAAGAGCTGACTCCATTTATCTTCAGCATTATAGCTTATTGTTTGATCCACCATTCTTTTCAGAAAAAGAAAGATCTCTTTGGAACCGGTATCAATCTCCAGCTTGTTGTAACCTTCTTCCCATGCCCATCTAATTGCAAAGACAAGACCTTGAATCTCAGCTCCCAAACTGGTGCAGGCAGGGGACATTCTCCTATTAAACGCCATCAGAATACTTCCATCTGCCTTCCTTATCGAACCTGCTAAGGTTAGGACAGCTCCCCTGTTGTTTCTGAATCCACAATTGATTTTTAAAGCATCCTGCACAGGCGAAATCCAGCAATTCTTTGTAAGACTAATAGGAACATTATTTTCCAGACCAACTTTGAAAGCTCTAGTAAAAGCATGGTTAGATTCTAACAGGGCCAGCCAAGAGAGCTGGGTGTTATGTCTAACTGAATTCTTTGCATCATAAATAACCCACATGATATTAATAACTTTTTCAAGCTTATCATTGGGCCAGTTATCAGCTTCTGAAAAGATGCTATCACGGATACTATTATCATCAACTAGCTGCTTCCCAGAGAGATCAAGGATGCCATTCCACTGATCTATGACCATAACACACTCAAAGAATGTATGAACCATGTTATCATTCTTAGAACAGAAACAGCAGCGAGAGGAACCACCTACTCTTTTAGCTAGATTAGCTTAGCAGGGAACAATATTCCTCATAACTTTCCAGTGCAGTAATTTAGCTCTTGGACTGCATTGCAAATGCTTAACTCTCTTCACTAGTCTTGCATTGCTATAACTCGATGAAGGATTCAGAACAGCCACTGCTAACTGATCTATCTCATACGCAGACCTCACAGTGAAGATCCCATCATTCGTGAAATGCCAAATCCAAGTGTCTTTGTCTTCCTTGGAGAACACTATCTTTCTGATCTCATCAGAATCAATCTTCCAGAAATGTTGTCTGAGGAGCTCAAAATCCCAATCATTTCTATCCTGCACCATAAACTGATTAGCTGTACGTCTCTCATCTCCTATCTGACTGGGAGAATAAGACCTAAACGTAAATGGTCTTGGGATCCATGGATCATCCCTCACCAGAATATCTTTCCCATCTCCTACCTTTTTCCTTACACCCTTCTTGAGCAGCTCCAAAGAATTAACAATAGCTCTCCAAATAACACTGTCTTTATTTCTTTTCTGAGAGTGAATGAAATCTGAATCAAGAAAATAAATACCTTTCAGCACTCTAGCAACTAGAGAGGAGGGTCTTGTCAATATAAGCCAAGCTTGTTTAGCAAGAAGAGCTCTGTTGAAAGAATCAGCAGACCTGAAACCCACCCCACCAGAAGCTCCATCCTTACAAACTTCTTCCCACTTAACCCAATGAATACTTCTTTTATCCAAGCTCCCTCCCCACAAAAGATGCCAAAGAAGAATTTATCTTGTCAATAATTCCTCTTGGTAGCCGAAAGAGAGACATAGGATATACTGGGATAGCCTGCAGAACACTTGAGATAAGAACTGCTCTACCCGCTTGAGACATGGGCTTCCCCCAACTGAATATTCTCTTTCTAACCGCCTCAACAATGTAGTTAAAGATCTGTGCTTTATTCCTCCCCATTCCCACTGGAAGACCCAAGTACTTATGAAAAGAATAAACCTCTTTAACTTCAAGAATACCACAAATTTGATCCTTAATCTGTGCATTGAGCTTTTTACTGAAAACCACCTCTGATTTCTGGTTATTGATCCTATGCCCAGATGATTCAAGGAACGAACTAAGAGACTGTTTGAGGAAAAGAGCATTGTTAACAGTAGCCTTCCCACAAATAAGAATATCATCCGCAAAAGCTAGATGATTGATTCCAGGACCTGAAGGAGATAGCTGAATCCCTTGGAAAGTACCAACTTCATCAGCTCTAATTAGGTAGCTGGACAACGCTTCTTGAGCTAAAATGAAGAGGTAAGGGGATAGAGGATCCCCTTGTCTGATTCCTCTTGAAGGAGAGAAATACTCCCCCGGAGTACCATTAATCAGAACAGCACACCTTGTGGAAGAAATGCAGTTCAGAACAGGTGTAAGCCAGTGAGTAGGAAACCCCATGGACAATAGCACATCCTTCAAAAACTTCCATTCTATTCTGTCATAAGCCTTACTCAAATCCAACTTAAGAGCAAAGTTCCCCTTTTTGATTGCCTTACTCTTTGCAAGGTTATGAATTATTTCCCCAGATAGAATAATATTATCTGTAATAAGTCTTCCTCTTACAAACCCCGATTGGTTAGGAGAAATAATATCTGGAATAAGGTCTCTGATTCTGTTTGCCAAAACTTTAGACACTATTTTGTAAACAAAGTTACATAAAGAAATAGGTCTAAACTCTGCAATATTTACCGCACCTTTTACCTTTGGAATGAGAGTAATAAAGAACTGGTTCATCCGATCAGATAAGGAATTACCTTGAAGGATGAAGAGAACTGTTGAAATTACATCCTCTCCCACCACACTCCACGATTTAGTAGCTCGTAAACACGTATATATTTTCTGTTTTTTTTCATGTTACTCGAGAGTGGACTTAAAGCATCACAAAGTGTTAGTGTAGTTACCGTGGTTTACGCCCCCAACAATTTCCAGCCATCGTGAGAAACTCTCAGCTCTTTAACGCTTGTTACTTCTCCTTGAATATGGGGTTTGTCTGCCGTTAACAACCGAGAAGGAGGGGAAACCCCAGTAGCTGTTACCGTGAGGGAGAAAGGAGTTGCGATTGTTTGATTCGCTAATACCTTGTCTCCGGCCCTTGTGCTCCTTGGTGCTGTACAGAGGGATTTTCCTACGTTAGGTTGCATGACAACTACTTTATGTTTACCGAAGGACAGTTTCCTAGGATGTTGTTAAATGTTTTACCTTGCCCATGTGTATTTCCCTCCTTGAAATATGTTACCCATGGCCTCAGCACCATCATGGAATGATGTAACCATCTCGGTCACAGCATGCACAAAAGGAGAGCGTGTTCAGTCCATGGTTCCTTCATGGCTAGTTTGAGTAGTTTCAAGTATGAACTATCGAACATCAAAGGAGGGGTTCTCACCGTGAGTTTGCAGGGGTTTTTAAGCCATAGCCTCGGTCATCCGTTTCTTTTTTTTTCGCATGAAACCGACAGGAAGGAGTATGGGGTTCTTGCACTTTCCCACCCTGATCTTTGTTGTTGTACTTGCTTGTCGCTTCAGCTGAGATGGGAAGAAGCTGAAGTTCCTGTTGCAGTCAGGCTGCAGTTGTTCTCGGTGATGGAGGGAGCAGAAGTTCAGTGAGAAAAGAAGTGGAACCGTGGAGAATGCAAGGAGGGAAAGAAGATGGTTTTAGCCCTTGGTTTGAGTTGGTTTCCTTGCTGTACTGAGAGCCATGCAGAGAGGATTTGTGAGCTGTAGCCACCGTAAGAAGAGAAGGCACAGGAGTTGTTGCTTTGCTGTGACTGAACAGGGGAAGGGAGAGTAGGGAGTGGAGTCGTTGGCCTCAGTTGTTTGTGGAGCATGCCGTGAGGGAGCTTGTGCCACAGGGAGAGAAGAGAAGCTGTTGCTTCTGTTGTCATGCGAGAGATTGGCCCAGAAGTTGTTGCCCACTGTAGTATTGCATGTGCAGGTCTCGTTTTTCTTCAAGCGCATGAACAGAAACGAGTAAGTGGTGGAACCGGTACAGAGGAAAAAAAATATAACTCGCGCAGGAGCATGGAAGTCATCACCATATTAGGAAGAGAAAAGAAAACTGATCAGTCTCATGTTTGGGTCTGGAGAAGCTCGAGAGTTGCACAGAACGGGAGTGTTTGTTCCAGACAGGCGTGGGAGCTGCAGGTAGGGAAATTCTGTGGCCAACAGTAAATAGATATGAGAGCTGCTATGGCATCGTAGTGCTAGTGCTCTGTTGTTGTTGGAACCAGCACACAGCGTAGAAAAGAATGATAACTGGCGCATGGAATGGAAAAGTGCCCTGTTGGGGCGAGCACATGTGGGTTGGTTTGTTGTTTTTTTTTTTTTTTTTTTGTTTTTGAAGCCGGTACAGAGCACAAGTAGTTGGCACCAATTGATATGGGAAAAGTAGCAATTAGGCTCCTTGGTACTTGTTTGCTGCTACTTTACTCTAGTCTAAGCCTGTTTATTTTGTTGTGCAGGAATAAAAAGAAGATAAGGTTGCTGTTTCAAGTTAGTACAGGGGAGTTGTTGGGGTTTTGAAACCGACAGAGCATGATTGTTGTAGTGGAATTTGAGATATGGAGCACGTGAATGGGTTGGGTAACAAACTACTTAAAATAGTCTTTCTTGTTGCTCTATAAAGAATCTCTGGCGTCAAACTTAAGTTTTGCATTTTAAATGCAAAATAACAGGCAGGCAAGTGCACTCACGGTAATCTTGCTATCTTATTTTTGCTATACCAACAGGAAACCAAAATGAACAAGGAATTCACTCACTGTATGAACTGAGAAGCGAATAAAGAATTTACTCACAGTCATCTTGCTATCCTAGCTCCTTTGCTCACTGTAAGTTTTCTATCTACACTGATTTTGTAGAAAAATAATATGGTCACAAATTGGATGCAAATAATTGGAAAAATGGTTCGATAGTATTGCCAGAGACGTTGATTCAGCGCATCTGTGAGTTAGATTCCTTGCACCCTTACCCAGGGCATGATATGAAGCTTTCTCGCGGTGGTAGTCGCGACAATTCCCTTTCATCAAGTGAACAATAACGTGGTTCCAAAAATTTAAGCTTTTCTAATCACCGTGTGAAAAGAGATGTTGATACTTTAGGAAGGCATATGGATAGGAGGAAAATTGTAAATATCTGTTCAAAGCAAGAGGAGAGTTCTTTTAGTTTTAATTCTTTTGTTTTTGTCGTTGGAGTAGAGCTATAGTTGAGAAGATGTTCTCTTTTTCGTCCATCTGAGTTGACACCTTTGGAAGACAAATGTAAGAGGTACTTAATCGAAAAAAATCTACACATTATTAGTTACTGGTGTAGTTGTCCATCTGTCTTGATTATTTTCCTACATAAATGTTACAGCAATCCATTACGTATTTGTTAGTTGGGTACTGCAATATAGTGTGAGTGGGTGAATGAAAACTTTTATCTTCTGTTATGTGAATAGTGCTGTGTACTGCTCAAAATAGGAAAGAGCAGCGCATATGTCCAGATTAGAATAGGAACTGATGTGTTGTGTACCGATAGTGGTAAAGAAGAAAAGTATGTGGGGTTATGTTTGCTACTTGATCAGTGGTTTATTTTTTTGTTTCAAGATGTGCGCCTCTAACAAAGGAGGGGACTCGTCAGAAGAAGGTAGTATAACACTCTGTTGCAGTGCCCATGGAAAGTGGGATTTGAGGAATTTTGTGCCCACATGTAAAGGAGTAAGAGTTGCTGTCGGCTGCTATTCAAACTGGGTACCAAGGAGGAGAATAATGTGGGTCGTTTGGTGCTGTTGCAGCTCGAGATAGAAAACAACGAGTGCTCCTTTCAGTCGACATCGGGCTCTGTTGTTTTTTTTTTTTCAAGGCGTGCGCTTGAACAGAAAAGAATAAGAGACGGGTCACTTCGTTGAGAATTTCAGATTATGTTTCACTAATTTCTTGTCACTTTGTAGCTTCATATTTCTAGAGGTGCAGATTACTACTGAATATAAGCACAGTTCAATTGGTTAAGACATTCGGGAAGGAACGAGGGGTTCTGGGTTCAAATCCCACCTAGAGCATATGTGCTCTATTTTTTTTGTGTATAAGTGTATATTCATTTTAATCGTTGTTACATACTTATACATATATACAACTATTTTACCTCGTCACGTTATTGATTATACCTATGTATATATGCGCGACTATTTTTATTTGTCGCGTTTTAGTTATATATACCAACACGACTATATTATCATGTTACGTTATTAGTTATATACACAATGTTGTAACATTGTAACGTTGCGTATGTGTATTTTCATATACGTATATATATAGGTACGTGACCGTATTAATAAGTAACATTCTCATGTTCTCGGACATATATATGTCCGTACTTAATTTAATTGTTCATGCATTATCACGTGTCCCGAATTATGTGACACATTATTCTCGGATAGTCCTCACTCGTTTATGATTTTATGTGTTTATTTGTTTAGGGGTGTTTCACTAAATGTCCATCATTACTCTTTAATTAACATGTGTACTATATAGTATCACATTTGGAAGTCTACATCAATGAGAAATCAAAAATTTCACTTCTATGTGCCTTGTTTTTGTGAATAGTGATTTTTATAAGCTAGTTTGTAACATATGTTGTTATAAGTAATTAAATTGGTCAACAAAGACTATAATACCTTCTAATTAAATGGGGGCCGGTTTTTTCAAGGTGTGAGTCACCAACTTGTAAAGAAATCAAATAAGTAAAGTAAAGCTTAAAGTAAAGTACATTTTGCTTTTTACATAAATATCTTAACAAAAAAATTTATCTTCATTCTCTCTTTCCTTCTTGTATTCACACGGTTTCTTCATCTTCTCCTTTCCTCCATTTACGATTGCTATGGCAACATCTCTTCTCCATCTTCATTTCCTTGCCAAATCCAACTCCATGCTCCAAATCAAATTATAAGACTATATTTGTCTTAGTTAGACCAAGCTCTACACTTCTATCTTTTCAAATCTTCAAGAGCTCAATTTTGGTGCCATGAAGATTCACCATTGAAGGAGCTTGAGCTCACCTTTCTACATATTATTACTCTCCTTTGCTTCTAGGTAAGGAATCTCAAAGAAAAATCAAGTTTCCTTCATGTTTTTGCCTTAACCGAAATTGCACATTAATGGTGCTCTTGGTGTGACTTTGTTCTAGCTTCATTCCAACCTTTCATGGACTAGGTGGAGTCCTCTCTTCATAGATATTCAAACTCTCTTCAAAGATCAAGGTAAAACAACTACATTAATGTTTTTGAAACAATGTAAACCTAGGGTTTACAATGAGTTTAAGCTTGAAGCTTGTATACTCATTTCATTGCTTGTATATTGTGTAGTAGTAGACAAGGAATCAAATACCTTACCGGTTTTATAAGGAAACAAGAAAGAAGTTTGAGTGGAAAAGAGGTAAATATACTACCTAATGTGGTATAATGCCTTAGGAGAAATGAGCTTATATTGCTTGTTAAAATGATCTAAGGAGCCAAAGGTGAATGACCTAGTGAAATGCTCTCAAGGAGTTTATTAAGGGCATATGTATTGTTGGGTGTATTTGCAGGTCAAAGGCATTTTTTATGTGGGAAATTCAGTGTTTATGGTTTATGCAATTTAAGGGCCTTAGAGCCATGTTATTTAAGGGCCTAAGTGCCAAGCAATTTAAGTTATGCACTATATTGTGATGTAGTGCTAAATGTGTGAAGTTTGTGTATAAAAATGTGTTTGATGGATTTTAGGTGTTTTGAATGAAATAAGGTAAAAACCTAAGTGTTTGGATGTGAGTATATACAAGAGAAGCTATGGCAAAATTTGGAAAATGTGTAAGAAGTTCTAAGTGTTTTAAGAAAGTTTTGGTGAACTAGGAAGTTGTTTAAGGTTTAGGTAATGTTGATATCCAAGGAATAAGTGATGTTTAGGTAAGATGTGAAAAGGAGGTTTAGTTAGTAAGAAAAGAAGTTTGAGAGATGATGTTAAGGTGTAGAGGAAACACCTTGGTATAGTGGTCATTATAGGTGAAATACCACCTAGAAATCTTAAAGAGAAAACATTCCAAGTGCTAGGAATTTTGTAAGTAACTTGTGAATGATAAAATGGTTTGGTGAGTGATTTAAAGAGTTTAGCATATGGCTAAAGGTGTGTTTGAAGTGCCAAATGATGTTAGAACACATTAGGAGGCTAGAGGAAAGTTTGGAGAAAGTTTGACAAGTTTTGGACAACTTCTGGTGTTGTCCGACCCAGTGGTCCGACCCAGGGTGGGTCGGACAGCTCTGTTGTAATCACCGGTTGGAGTCTCTGGAATGGTCCGACCCAGAGGTCTTGGGTCGGACATGGGTCGGACAAGCGTATTTAAAAGACGGGAAAAGTTTCTGGAATGGTCCGACCCAGTTGTGGGTCGGACGGTGGGTCGGACGGCCCAAAATTATGCAAAAAAAAAAAGAAAGACAATGTTGTAAGGAGAACCAAAGTGATATTTTGGTATTAGAATATGCCTAAGTTCATGTATGAAGTTTGGGTAATTAATGGAGGTGGAGAAATAATGCAACAAGGTTTGAAAAATGCAATTTTACCAAGTCTGTAGCTTTGGTCCGGGACCTATGTCATGGTTCAAGTCCCGGACCAGGGGTGTAAAATAGGCCGAGAGTCACATAAGGATGTGGTCCGGGACTTAGGCCTTGTATAAGGTCCCGGACCACCCCATTTTAAAATGCCGAGACTTGAGTTAGCATATGGTCCGGGACTTAAGAAGAGGACCAAGTCCCGGACCACTATAAAAACATGGTTTTAGGTTATTAAAAGATGTCTAATGATGGGGATTGATAGATAATGATGTTATAAGGTTGTGTAGGACATGTCAGGTGAGTTATAGTCACAATTTGGTGGGTGAAAAGTTGAAGTAAAATGAAAGAGTGAAACATGTTAAAAAATGTAAAGTTATTTAACCAAGTTAACGGGGAAAAGTTATAAGCATTAGACTTTAAACAAACATGTTACCCCAATGTTAATAAAAGTACATGTAATGTTGTCAGTTGTTCGAGAATTGCTCGAGGAACATAAATGGACGTGATAAAGTGGACTCCGGTGACAGGTATGATTTTCTTGCAACCTGTGTTCTACCGGATTACACCGGCTTGTATGCCAATGTGTTTTTCTGTATGTTTGCCACGTTGTAAGATAAAACATGTAATGAGTTTACAGTAATTCATTTATGTGGCGTGTTCAACTCCGATACCATTTAACCTCGGAAGTGTTAACCTTAGTTAACTGAGTCTAGGTTCACATGAGAGTTCGGTATTCGGATTAAACGACCCGAACCATGGGACGTTCTAACCACGGCTATGCGTGTGTTAATTATGTGATGTGGTGTATGTGAATGTAGGGATCTCCCTTGTATGTTTAACCCAGTTGTAATACTGTATGTGTGTAGGTGTGATAGACTCCATAGTGGGGTTCTAACTAATATCTAAAGTATGTATGTACTAACAGTGGTGAGGAATCCGGTTTGGCCGGTCGCGCGTTGTTTGGGAGAGGGTATCCTTCTTAGCCTTACCCTTCTCTTTGTTATGGTTGTTTCCCTCACGGGTTATGATCTCCCATTAGCTTATTCCAAAGCTTAGCTATTCTGACTTATGATCGGTTTAGGGGGAACATGTGTTTGTGTGGTGTGTTCGGGCCTCCAAACCCGAACCATCTTAACTTAAGTTACTCGTCCGACTATTAGGACGGTAATGAGTGTTGTTGTGTATAACGAGCTTACCATGAGGGTGACACCATTCTCTAGGCTCACCAGTGATTTAACTATGTTGGGTCGGTTCCTAAGAGGACCGTTCCCGTTATGTTATGTGATGTCATTGTAAGCAATTCCTATTGCGATGTTATCTTGTGCACGTCGAAACGTGGAAGTGTTGTTATGTTTTGTTATGTGAGGAATGTTATATGTTGTAAGATATGGAGTGTGTGGATCATGGAAATGAATCCCAGTTTGTGATAAGAGGCGTTTAAGGATAACCCGATTTAAGGGTAAGTGTCGTCTATTAAGGAAGTAGCTCCATTAGAGGAGGAACACTCTAGGGATAATGAATACCATGAGTGACATATCAAGTAAGGATGTATTATCCGTTTGTTGAGCCCATTGAGGCGAAATGTCATGTGTTGTGTGTTTACAGTTGCATGCATGATTTAAATATAATCAATCGCATGCTAAGACGACAATTAGTTGTGCGTGACCCGGTAGCATGTGGGCTGCGGGATTACCATACCAGCAAAGGTGCTGAGCCCCTTGGGGGCCACCCTTTCTCTTCTTTTCCTATTTCAGGTACAGAGAGCTGGAAGCCGTTCGAGAGTAGGACGGGGTAGACATTGTACATGAGTAATCATTTAAGTGTATATATACAGTAGGTGTAGTAAGACCGAAATTTTTATTGGCATCAGTTTATAAATACTCGGTATAGTTGAAAGGTGTATGTTGTTGTTGTTGTTAATGGAAAGGGATAGTAATGTGTAGTCGCTCGGGAATTTAGCCCATCAGACCGGTACAATGTATATGTATTAGCCTTGTTTGCCACGTTGGTGGTTAACGGCGTGTAACACCAACGAGTTAAGTTATTTGATGAAGTGTGTATTCCGCTGCAGATTATTGTTATGTGTTTGTTGTTGGATGGGGTGTTACACAGAAGCCTAGTGTAGACACATTAATGTGCAACGAACGGGATGACACTCCCGGATTGATCACCTTGACTCCTGATAAGCCACAAACTTATCATATTTTAGGTGTTAGATTTAGCATTATATTTATCTAAATTAGGTTATATATAAGTTATTTGTGCTATATTAGGTATTAAAGTGTTTTATTAGTTCAGTCTTATGTTTTTATATGTTTTTCTGTGCAAGGGATGATTTTCTAGCCAAAAGTTCATTGATGCCGGACTCCCTGCCGGATAACTTCTGCACGGTACGAGATTAGATCAGAAAAGAGGCTGTGCCGGACACAATGCCGGGTGGAATCCATCCGGCATAAGGGAAGAGTCGCCACGGTTGACCAAGCGATAGCAGTTATTGACCGTTGGTGATTAGGCTGGTGCCGGGTATGATGCCGGGTATATCCTACCCGGCATATGCACTGTTTCACGCGGATTTTTGCGGTTTCGACCGTTGAGCAGTTGACACGTTTTCCACATGTGCCGGCTACTCCTCATCCGGCACGACGCCCGGCAATAGACACAATTGAGCCCTATAAATAGGCCGAGAGTCTACATCATTGAACACACTTCAACATACCAAATCCACTCCATTCACTTCTATATTTTCCGCCTCACTCCATTGTTGGTGTCCAAAGAAGTCTACGGATCCATCCACGCAAGAGAAGAAGAAGACCTTGTCGGATTAAGGCTATTAACATCTCCTTCTCCCTCTTTGTATTCTCTTCTTGTAGTTGTGTGGAAGGTGATGTAGAATTCTTTGTCTTCTCTGGTTAGAAATGGTCCTCTTTGTAAACATACTATGTTCACTCAATAAAAGATATAAGTTCAACTTGGAATTTTGTGTTTATTGCAAATTAGGAATGAAGTTGTTTCTTCTTCCAAGTACTTCAATTCTGACCTTGGTAAGGCAGAAAGGTTGAGGAATTCCAAGTGGTCTTTCTATTGTCTTTTATAACTTAAAGGATGAAATTTAAGGCTTAGAATTCTCCCCTTTTCGGTTCGTTGATTACCTAGATATTGTTAGTTTTCGATACTGATTTGGGAGTGCTTATTTCGGCTTCAAACTGGAAGAGTAAATTGACATTTTGGCAAGGCCGGATGGCATGCCGGGTGCAAGATGTCCGGCACATTCAAGATTCTTGTCTTTGCCGGGTGCATTTTGTCCGGCATAGTATCCGGCATTACCAAAAGTTGGTTGGTTCAGAATTTATTCTTTTCCCTGGTGTTCAATTGTCTTTTTATGACGTTGCCATTTCGAATCTGGGGTAGATTATTATAAATACTATTTTAGATTAGGTTTAGAGAGTTTTTCTTAATTTGTACTTACACACTTACTTTCCCCCCTTGTTATAGAATAGACTTTTGCCCGGATTAGGACTAGTTTTCTATAAGTCCCTTGGTACGATTCTCTCGGTCGTAATAATTTACACTATACTCCGACCGAGTTTTTATTTGCTACCCGTAGTAGAGTTGTAGGTTTAGTTTATTAGTTCATTCTTTTTATATATAGTTTTATCCTACAATTTTTCTATTAGCAAATTGGCGCCGTTGCCGGGGACTTGGAATTAGTCAAGTCCTAAATTTGGTAAAACGCCCTATTCTTTATTCTTTGATTTATTGATTAAAATTGTACATATTTTTGCTCGGTTGAATATGCCGGGTACCAGGCGGATAGTTAGTGCCCGACACATTCAACATTTTTATTCTTTAATTATTTTTTCATTGTTTTGTTCACTAGGTTGGATATGCCGTGCATGATGCCGGTAGAACACGTCCGGCATCATGGAGGAAGTCCTAAGCCGGACCGGATTCGCCGACTTACAATCCGGCATATTCAATCTCAACTTTTTATTTTACATTTCTCTTCATTTTAGAGTTGTTTATAAATATTCTTTCTTTTTTGCACTCTTCTTTCATTTTACCTTCTCTTTCCCGTTTAATTAATTAATTTATTTTTTTAGTTGAAATCGCCGGGCGTAACGCCGGGTAAAATCAACCCGGCAATCTTGGAGGAAGTCCAATGCCGGACTTCGAACATCCGGCACCACGTCCGGCATATCAACTTTGTTTCTTCTTTTGATTTTTGCAAATTTAATTAGTTAATCTTTTTTATTATTATTACAAACATCTCGTTTTCCCTCTTCTTTCTTTTTGATTTATTTTATTTTTCCTCTCGAGTTTAAATAAGCCGGGCAGAGCCGGGTAAAACCAATCCGGCATTAATGGGAGAAGTCCATTGCCGGATACGAGTTGCCCGGCATTATGTCCGGCATATTAAAAAAAAAATAATCATTTTTTTTATTTGTCTCTCTTGAATTGGTAACCTTCCTGTCTTATTATTATTTTTCGTACTGTAATTTGTTTAATTTATAATTTTGTGTACTCCTCCAAAGTAAATTAGGTGAATGCAGTTCAAGCACACTCCCTACACAAATACTCAAATACAGCAGGCGTTTGACAAGAGCTCTCTTCCTCAGCAGGTGAATGTGGTTAGTGCACAACCACACACCTAGAGCACTGAATTCCAAGATTTTTCAACACCTGAGGAAGTGGAAATTACATGAGATCTGACCGTTCGCACGGAGCATAAGTCGCTGCAGCAACTTTTTGCTCAACCATGACCACTTGGTCAACTCCCGTCTCTAACGCTAAATTTATCAATGGGAGTATGCGAGATCGTTCATAACCTCTATCGATATCTCTGATCACTCTGCCAAGTAGCCAAAGGCTAAGTGTAGGGCAGCCCCACGCATCTGGTCTTCTTTCATCACAAGGGAGTCACTTCTTTTCTTTATAATAAGTTTTTTATAATATGCATAAGTTGTGAGTTTTATCGATGTTTGACTAAACTTTTGCATGTCTTTGATTGAGATGAGATTAGGAATGACTAAAAGCTTGTTCTCTCAAGAGGTAAGCTTTTTAATGACTCGTAGATTCCTGTTTTTAACTTTTTGATTCTTTGTATTTAACATGAGTACATGATCCCTAATTCCTTCTCCTTTATGTACTTCTGGGTATTTGTTTCTTTTCTTTTCAATTGTGAAATCTTTGGGGTGAAAATCTTAAAAGGGTTTTTGTGAAAAAAAAAAGAAGAAGAAAAAAACAAAAGAAAAAATATTCTTCCAAAGGAAAAACATTATTTCCTTGAGGTTGCAAAATACCTCAGAATGAAAGCAAGAAACGAGAGTTTTTCCTTTTATTTTTCTCCTAAATTCCCCGTTCTTCAATGAAAAAATCATGGTTGATTCAGAAACCCTTACAAAATAGGGCTGAATAATAAAACCATCGATGAGTGTCTTGGCCACATTCAGAAACTCTTGAAAATAGAGCTGAATGATGGAAACCGTAAAAAGGAGAGATTACAAATCCCTTATGTAAATAGCCCAAAAGTTTTTGATCGGTTTTGAAAAGTCTTTATTTTATACCCATTAGTATGTTCTGATGGAATAAGGAGGTTTAAGTGATACTTGTGAAATAGAGTCAGAGAGTTGAGAATATTTATCTACATTTAATTCTAGAGTTTATCTGTTTTGCATAAGTAATTAGTCCTTTCTAATCTGTTTTGCTCGAGGACTAGCAAAAGGTAAGCGTAGGCCTTGATAAGCCACAAACTTATCATATTTAGGTGTTAGATTTAGTATTATATTTATCTAAATTAGGTTATATATAAGTTATTTGCTATATTGGTATTAAAGTGTTTTATTAGTTCAGTCTTATGTTTTTATATGTTTTTCTGTGCAAGGGATGATTTTCTAGCCAAAGTTCATTGATGCCGGACTCCCTGCCGGATAACTTCTACACGGCACGAGATTAGATCAGAAAAGAGGCTGTGCCGGACACAATGCCGGGTAGAATCCATCCGGCATAAGGGAAGAGTCGCCACGGTTGACCAAGCCGATAGCAGTTATTGACCGTTGGTGATTAGGCTGGTGCGGGTATGATGCCGGGTATATCCTACCCGGCATATGCACTGTTTCGCGCGGATTTTTGCGGTTCGACCGTGAGCAGTTGACACGTTTTCCACATGTGCCGGCTACTCCTCATCCGACATGACCCGGCCCCAGACACAATTGAGCCCTATAAATAGGCCGAGAGTCTACATCATTGAACACACTTCAACATACCAAATCCACTCCATTCACTTCTATATTTTCCGCCTCACTACATTGTTGGTGTCCAAAGAAGTCTACGGATCCATCCACGCAAGAGAAGAAGAAGACCTTGTCGGATTAAGGCTATTAACATCTCCTTCTCCCTCTTTATATTCTCTTCTTGTAGTTGTGTGGAAGGTGATGTAGAATTCTTTGTCTTCTCTGGTTAGAAATGGTCCTCTTTGTAAACATACTATGTTCACTCAATAAAAGATATGAGTTCAACTTGGAATTTTGTGTTTATTGCAAATTAGGAATGAAGTTGTTTCTTCTTCCAAGTACTTCAATTCTGACCTTGGTAAGGCAGAAAGGTTGAGGAATTCCAAGTGGTCTTTCTATTTGTCTTTTATAACTCAAAGGATGAAATTTAAGGCTTAGAATTCTCCCCTTTTCGGTTCGTTGATTACCTAGATATTGTTAGTTTTCGATACTGATTTGGGAGTGCTTATTTCGGCTTCAAACTGGAAGAGTAAATTGACATTTTGGGAAGGCCGGATGGCATGCCGGGTGCAAGATGTCCGGCACATTCAAGATTCTTGTCTTTACTGGGTGCATTTTGTCCGACATAGTATCCGGCATTACCAAAAGTTGGTTGGTTCAGAATTTATTCTTTTCCCTTGGTGTTCAATTGTCTTTTTATGACGTTGCCATTTCGAATCTGGGGTAGATTATTATAAATACTATTTTAGATTAGGTTTAGATAGTTTTTCTTAATTTGGACTTACACACTTACTTTCCCCCCTTGTTATAGAATAGGCTTTTGCCCGGATTAGGACTAGTTTTCTATAAGTCCCTTGGGTACGATTCTCTCGGTCGTAATATATTACACTATACTCCGACCGGGTTTTTATTTGCTACCCGTAGTAGAGTTGTAGGTTTAGTTTATTATTTCATTCTTTTTATATATAGTTTTATCCTACAATTTTTCTATTAGCAACTCCCGAGGAATGTCGATCTTCACTAAAGAGACTACTAAACCCAGCCAAGAACGCAAGCGGCGTAGTTAACTAAGCATACCAAAAAGTGCAGTCAGATGTAATGGCATACCTTGACAACACCCAGGAGCAATCCTTGAGGGTGTTTTGGATCAACAATTGTTGGATGAAGCAGTGTAACAGAAACGCAAGAGTTGAAACAATTACTCGGATTAGACACTGAAGGTAACCCACTTAACAGTAAGACCCTAAGTTGCCAAAGAGACAACTTGGAAGGAATCTGAAATACCCCAAACCTTAGTATGTTGTGTAAATGTTAAACTATGGTATTTAAAGGCTAAAAAGTGCCTTAGAAACATAAATGAATTTAAACCATGGTAAAACACAATAAACACTAAGACACGCTTTGAGCAAAAACATGCTCTAAGCTTGGAGCGAACTTGGTTAGGACCCAAAGAGCCTACCAAGACTTGATAATGTTTAATTATGACTTTATAAGGCTAATTAAGTCCTTAGGAAACTTTGGTAGACAATGAAACCAAACAAAACACAATAAATACCTTAAGGTCAATATGGGCAAAAATGTGCTCTAAGCTTGGGATAAATGTGTATAGGACCTAATGGTCATACCTATGCCTTATTTATATGTTAATGAACATATTAAATCAATTACCAAAGAAAACCAAGCTTGGAAACGAGTTAAAACACAAAATGTGCTTTAAGAAGTCTTAAAGCACGTTTTTGAAAAATTGTCTTGTAATGAGTTTTGAATGGCTAAATGTCCATCATTACTCTTTAATTAACATGTGTACTATATAGTATCACATTTGGGTGGCTATATCAATGGGAAATCAAAAATTTCACTTCTATGTGCCTTGTTTTTGGTGAATAGTGATTTTTATAACTAGTTTGTAACATATAATGTTATAAGTGAGACAATTGACTAATAAAGTCTAAAGTACCCTAGGTACTATTTGGGCCGTTTCTAAGGTGTGTGACTCACCACCCTTGTTAGTTTACTAAGAAAAGAAAGAATGACTAATTAGTATACTATTTGCTTTATAGGATAAATATCTTAACAAAAGCTAACTTATCTCCTCATTCTCTCTTCCTTTCATTTCCCACGGTGGCCACCTTCTTCCTCCTCTCTCCATCGGTTTCCAAACAGAACCATGTCATTCTCATCCTTCCTCACTTGTAACTTATGACTCCATGCTCCGAATTTAATTCCGAGACTACCGTTCTCTTAGTTGGAGCAAGCTCTACAACCTTGTCCTTTCAAATCCTCAAAACCACCATTTTGGTGCCAAGGAGAACTTCCATGGAAGGGGCTTGAGCTAATATTTTTATGCCTTTTGATCACCTTTGCTTCAAGGTAAGGAAAAACCAAAGAAAACTCCATTTCCTCTCCTTTTGGTATATGGCCGAAAATTAACCTCACCATGGTGTCTTTACCTTGCTTGTTTAGCTTCATTTGAATCTTCCAAGGGCTAGGAGGAGTCCTCTCTTGATATATATTCAAGCTCTCTTTCCATTCCAAGGTAAACCAATCATGTTAATACCTTAAGATAATATATGTAACTAGGGTTTACAATGAGATAAAGCTTAAAGCTTATATACTCATTTCAATGTTGGTATATTGTTTAGTTGTTGGCAAGGAACCAAATGCCTTACCGGTTTTACAAGGAAACAAGAAAGAAATTTGTGAGGAAAAGAGGTAAACAAGCTATCTCAATGTGGTTTAATGCCTTAGGAGAAATAAGCTTATAATGCTTGTTAAAACTACCTAAAGAGCAAATGGTGAATGACCTAGTAAAGTGTTCTCAAGGAGATTAGTAAAAGAACATATGTATTGGTGTATGTATTTGCAGGTCAAAGGCATTATTTATGTGGGAAATTCAGTGTTTAAGGATTATGCAATTTAAGGGCCTAAGAGCCATGTTATTAAGGGCCTAAGTGCCAAGCAAGTTTAATTATGCACTATATTGTGATGTAGTGTAAAGTTGGTGAAATTTTGTGAGTGATAATGTTCTTGATGGATTTAGTGCTCTTGAGTGTTTAATGGTGAAAACTATGAGTTTTGGAATGATGTGCTAAGAGAACCCATGGCGAAATTTGTAAAATGTATAAGGAATTCTAAGTGCTTAAATGAACTTGGGTGAACTAGGAATGGTTAGGAATGGACACATGCTTCACTAAGGAAGAACACATGCATTAAGGTGTTCTAAGGTGCTATAAGGATTTAGGTGTTATCTTGGAAGTTCTAGGAATTCCATGTGTGTTTTGAGAATGTATTTAAGTCTTGGAGGAGTTTGTTTAAGGTTTAGATAATGTTGATATTCTAGGAATAAGTGATGTTTAGGTGGGATGTGAAAAAGGAGGTTTAGTTAGTAAGAAAAGAAGTTTGAGAGATGATGTTAAGGTGTGGAGGAAACACCTTGGTATAGTGGTCAATATTGGTGAGATACCACTTGGAAAAAAATTAAGGAGGAAGTGTAAGCTTGGGAAAGGAATTGTAAGAATGACATAAGGAGTTTTGATATGTAAGAAAGGATGTTTGAATGATGATGTTGTGTGGGAGAAATGTCTTGGTATAATGGTTAGAATTGGCATGAATCATCACTAAGGGACTTAAGGAGTATAAACTATAAGTGTTGGAGGTTTTGGAGGAATTTGGCTAAGTGTTTAAAGGTGTAGAAGTTGAGCATTTTGCCGTGTCCGAACTTCCGTCCGGACATGGAAGTTCGGACAGGCTCTGTTGGGTAAAGGATTTCCTGATCTTCGACTGATGTCCGAACTACCGTCCGAACATGGGAAGTTCGGACACACTTATTTTATTCTCTGGTTTGGCCTCGAACAGCGTCCGAACTTGGGAAGTCCGGACGCAAGTTCGGACGTTCACCAATTTGCACCCATAGAGTCTCGAACGGTGTCCGAACTTGGGAAGTCCGGACACAAGTTCGGACAAGGCACTGTATGGACCAAAATTGTTGTTTTAAGGTATGGAAATGATGTGAAATGATGGGGATTGATAGGTGATGATGTTATAAGTTGTTAAGGACATGTTAGGTGGGTTTAAACGGCAATTAGGTGGGTTAAAAGTTGTAATAAAATGTGAAAGTAAAATAAGTTAAAATGTAAAGTTAATTAACTAAGTTAACAAGGAAAGTCATAAGCATTAGACATTAATACAAGCGACCCCGATGTTAATAAAAACACATGTGATGTTAACAGTTGTTCGAGAATTGCTCGAGGAACATAAGGGGACGTGGTAAAGTGGACTCCGGTGACAGGTATGGTTTTCTTGCAACCTGTGTCCTACCGGATTACACCGGCTTGTATGCCAATATGTTTTTCTGAGTGTTTGCCACCTTGTAAGATTTAAACATGTAATGAGTTTATAGTAATTCATTTATGTGGCGAATTTGGCCTCCGATACCATTTAACCTCAAATATGTGTTAAACCTTAGCTAACCAAATCTAGGAACACATGAGTGATCGGTATTCGGAGTTGACGGCCCAAACCTTGGGAACGTGCTAACCACGGCTATGTGTGAGTTAGTTGGACATTGTTGTTGTATGCCAGTGTGTGAACCTCCCTTGTGTGCTTAACTCGGTTGTGATACCGTATGGTGTGTGGATGTGTAGGCTCCATATGGATCTCTAACTACTTATTATTAAGTGTATGTGTACTAATGGGGGGTGAGGAGTCCGGTTGTTCCGGCCACGCGTGTGATGGACGGGAGTCGATATCATATCCGGTTCGGCTCTCTTGGTGTATGTATAGGTGGTATTCCAATTTGGTTTCTACCTTCCCTTAGCTTATCCAAAGCTAGTTACTGACTCACGTCGGGCCACAGGGGCATACGTATGTTATTTCGGTGTGCTTGGGATTACTATATCCGACACACCTTGGGCATAAGTTAACCGTTCTATATAACCGGACGGTAACGAGGATGGTAACGAGCTTAATATGGGATTGGCAAAAATCCCTAGGCTCACATGGTATACTAACTATGGTGGAAGGTTCCTTGTGAGAACCGATTTTATGGTGTTATGTAATGTTATGATGCTATGCAAATTCCCTTGCTATGCTATGATATATATATATATATTGGATGTTTTAAACGAATGCAATGTTGTCATGTGTACGTCGAAACAAGAAAGGGTTGTTATGTTTTGTTATGTGTGGAATGAGTTATGTTGTAGGATATGGAATGTGTGGATCATGGAAATGAATCCCAGTCTGTGACAAGAGGCGTTTAAAGGATAACCCGATTAATGGGTACATGTCGTTCGTTAAGGAAGTAGCTCCGTTTAGAGGAGAGCCACTCTAGGGTTTAAGGAATCATTGGATGGTTGGTTAAGTGTGGTTGTGTTGGTTATAGGTTGAGCCCATTGAGGCGAAATGTTATGTGTTGTATGTCTATGGCTTGTATGCATGATTTAAATATAATCAACTGCATGCTAAGACGACAATTAGTTGCGCGTGGCCCGGTAGCATGTGGGCTGCGGGATTACCATACCAGCAAAGGTGCTGAGCCCCTTGGGGGCCACCCTTTCTCTCCTTTTCTATTTCAGGTACAAGGAGCTGGAAGCCGTTCGAGAGTAGGACAGGGCAGATGTTTATACATGGGTAGCCATTTAAATGGCGTGAGTATGATAGGCGTAGTAAGACCGAAATTGTTATCGGCAGTAGTTTGTAAATACTCGGTACAGTGGGAATGTATGTATATAATAAATGTTGGAAATGGAATGAGGATTGTATTGTGTAGTTGCTCGGGAATCTAGTCCATCAGACCGATACAAATGTACATGTATTAGCCTTGTTAGCCACGTGGGTGGTTAACGGCGTGTAACACCATTGGAATAAGTAATGTGATGAGTTGAGTTTCCGCTGCAGATTGTTATTGTGTATTTGTTGTTGGATGGGGTGTTACAAAAAGTGGTATCAGAGCGAAGTATCGCTCTGATGACTGAATTACCGAGCTTAGGAAGTACCGAGTTAGGATTTAAGTACTTTGGGTTAAGGGTTGAGTGATAGCGTGAGAGATACGCTAGATAGGAATTACCAGTGAATACTGGAAACCTACAATATCCATCCCACCCTCCACAATCCCTGTTATATAACTTGGGAAACAACGCCAGGGAGATGGAAGTCCTCTCCTACTCGGGAATACCCGATCTGGCTGCTATTAAGTACCTCTAAAGGTACGGAGAACCTGTCACACGGTAGATTCCGAAAACTGGGAATCCCGGAGACGGTCTCCATCTGAACAATGTTAACCCTATTTAATAGCGAAGAATGAAGGATTTTGTGTATAAGAGAATAGAATTTCTGGCAACCTGGGTCGACATGCCGAGCAGTCGAGGATGACCAGCTTGCAACGCACCAACCGTGCAACAGGCAAGAAGTGGATTAAAGAAACCCGAGACAAGTGTCTACGGGACCACAATTGAATAATACACCACGGTATATCACAGACAAGGGAACTACAACGTATGCCCAAATACGTGGAACGGGCTACAAAGAGAATACAATACTAAGGAAAAGGGGTCTCCAGAATGGGAAACACCCTAGTGATGATCGTCATGCGAAGACAGTGAGAAGTAGCCTAGAGAAGTTATTATCAAGGCAGAGTAACATCAGTGAGGGCCAACAAGGCCACTGATGACAGTGGGATAAAAACAATACCACAACCGGTATGTGTGAACCGATAGCCAGTAGCATGGCGCACTTGCCATAGCAAGTGCTGCTATAACAGGGCTATTCGGAAAATTTATAACCACTACAAAAGTACTCGGTGAAGTACCATAAAGTAACTGTGATCATCAAACAGTGGAAGGGCCTGCTAGCCTAACCTCTGTAATTGTAAGGACACCAGTCGCAAAAGCTAGACTTGGCTAAGGTAAGAAGATGTTGTGAAACCATGGAAATTTTTCTTTCAAACCTAATTTTCACAAACCCTTTTTTTTTTAAACCAGATTTTCTTTCAAACCAACACTTCTTTCCAACCTTCTTTACACCAAACCAGTAAAACCAAGGGCAGTTGATAAAGATACAACAGTGGACAAACTTTCCCTCGATTAAGTTCGAGAAGCAAGGAATGAATATTGTCACGGGACAATATAAGGGAGTCGACAACAGAATACTTCACCTAGGCGTGTGACGGACACTACAAGTGTACCAACTGTGTTGTGGGACGACCGCACTCCGATAGGAGCATGTGGGCCTGACAGACCTACTTATAGGTTAGTTGGGTAAGTAGTAATGTATCAGTATGATACCCCATATATGTATACGAGTAGAGTCCAGAACACGGGAAGTAGTCGACTCCGTCTACGGTCAGCAGTATAAATTAAACAGGAGCTAGAAAATACAAGGAATGGTTGAAGTTAAGGAACTCAGTTAAGTGAACGAGATTAAAGGGGATTAGTGAATTCCTTTCAGGGGAATGTTTAAGAGTTAGGAAGTGCGAAGTGCACAAACGGTTAAGTAAAGACATAGTATATGTCTTAAGGATCCTCAGGGATAAACATGATAGCTGAAAAGCAGGGCAAGGCAGATGCCTAATGTGGACACATTAATGTGCAATGAACGGGATGAAACTCCCAGAATCAGTACCTACATATCTGGAAATGTTGATCTTACAGAAGAAGATAATAACTGAATGTACCAAAAAGTGTGAAACAAATGTAAGGCATAACGTAACAACACCCAGGAGCAATCCTTGAGGGGTGTTCGCATCAACAATTGTTGAACGAAATGACGTGACAGAAACACGAGGGTTGAAACTAACACCCAGTTTAGACATAAGTTGTCAGGGGACGGATGACAAACCTAAGGGGCATCCCATGAAAGGAAACGGAATGCAACGACCTTGTCATGGAACCCACTACAACCTCTAAACATGTAATATTGTACAGAGAAGTACATGTGTGTGGACAGCCTACAATGACCCCAGCTCAAGCAAATAAGGCTTATAAGCCATAACAAGATATGTTATAATTCGGTTGATTTAGAAGTTTATCGTGGTATAAGTGAATAGAGTGTAAGGAACGCTGCATTAAGAGTGGGAATACCTCTCGATATTGTGAGACCGCAGGAGCGGTAGTTATGTGAATCAAGTTCAAGAAATATGTGGAGATGGACACGTTGTTATTACCCCAGGATGATTGAAATAAAGAATCGAAAGGAAATCTTTGTACAGTTGTGTAGACAGGAAGTGTGATAATTGATAGCAATCACCATAGGTGTGAGCTAAATGTGTAGCGAACAACGCTCAAGGGAAAAATAGTATATTCAAAAATCAGCCAAATAGTGGCCAGATAACTCAGTGTGATGGCAAAGCCTAATATAATAGCGGATGCAGTGTAATTGTGTTGTATATTAACTAAGGAACGGTGCCCAAAAGCGACTGTTGCCTGAATTTGTTAGATGATAAAATGGGAATGAGCAGAGTTAGAGTTAAACCCAGTTGGAGGCACAACAGTAAGCTATAGCAAACGAACCGAGCAGTAAGCCGGTGACAAGTATCTGGTAAGAATTTCTGTAAAACACAGTGTAAATTCCTATCGCAATCGCATGAGAGATTACTGTCAAGAGTTTACGCTCTGCACTCTGTATGACTGAGTGTTTTGGTATTGCACTTGCGCAGTAATGATCAAGTGGGATAGCTAGGGTCAGAAGCATGGTAATTTGGAGAATAATGTTATAGTGGCCTGCATAGGAAATGCAAGGCCGCACCAATAAAAGAGTACTTGTACAAACGAAATGTGGAGACATGATTAACATCAAGTGCTACGGTAGCACTAACTGCCAAATATCGGTATGGAATATACCCCAACGTTTGTAAATAGCTAAGAGAGCACTACACACTAGGTAGTAGCTCAATCTCAACCGACAGTAAGTCGGTAGAAGCAAGTCCATCATTGTGGATGGAAAGTTTTGGAACTCACCGAATTCGCTCAGGGTAAGAGATACCATGCGCCGGTTGAGAAACCATTGTTACCTAGATAAGGGTAATACATTGGAGATGTACAATACATTAACAGTAACGAATGGGGCAAACCAGCTCATTAATCAGGGTTGTGCAACAGAGGCCAGTGAGCCCATGCGTCAGGTACCGGGTATACATTGTGAATATGAATGGATGGCTAGTTATCAATGCCTAAAAGCCTCACAGGTCAGGACCGAAACCGGTTATGAGTTACAACTCCAATGCGAATTCTTGGTTTAGGGACTAAACCGCCAATGGTTAAGATCCTCTAATCAGAATCCATTGTGTAATAGACCGCGTGGAAGTTAAAACACTTCACGATGGCAGAACATTTTAAGCTAATGCTCAGTGATTGATTACGTGGGCGTAATCCCTTTTAAGGGGGGTAAGCGCAAACCACTTAGTGTGTTTTACCGTACAAGTGTACGTGAACTGGGTTTGCATAGCACAAAATGATTTGTTATGATGGTTGACGCGTGTGTTATATAAACATACGCATTTATTTGTGGTTAAATTGTGGTAATTGCGCACAGAAGATGCGAATACCATTGTGATAAGTGTGTTTATCTTGTTAACAATGGTGTGTGAGAGTACAAGTGGAAGGAGTAAAGAAACTCCCGGGGAACTAAACCCCGATGTGCATAAACGTAAACCATGTATTGTATTTTGATAAAAATATATATATATATACAATGTGGTGATTTAGAAGGTTATAAGACCGCATAGAACCTAGTGAGAATTAAATTTCCTAGGTAACTGAATTAAGTGGTTTTGGGTGAAGATTGATAGACGGAGTTCTATCCCTTGGAGATGTAATGATTACTAGAAGGATTTAAAGATGGAAAATGGTTATGCTTGAATTAATTGTGGTTGAAAATGAGGTGGGAGGTGAAACTTGATTATCATGAGATCAAGGGAAGCCGAACACAAATTGGGTGGAAAGATAGTTCAACACTGATGCTGATCACATCAGGGTTGGACGACTCTTGAAGCTCCCTGTAAGTGGTCACAAACAACCATGTTAAGAAAAATACAAGGAGCATAAATTAGACTTGGAGTTGTGTGGTGTTTTCAAAAGGATTTTTAATTGGTGTTTTCAAACAATTGATTAATATTTTGAATAAAGATCTTCTATACTTAACCTAGTAAAGATTTTTGTAGTACTTGCTCACGAGCTGAGGACGTATGAGCCTTTGTCTTCGGACCGGTGACATGAGAAGTACATATGTTAAAAAAAAATTTTAAGTGAATGTTTTGATCTCCCAAAGGAACGGGGACCAGAAAGTGTCCATCGCGACCGGGTTCTGCGGGATCACAGTGTATATGTACTCAACGTGGGATTCGAACCCATGGAGAGATGGAAAAGGTATTTCTGTTTGATATACATGCTATGACATGTTGTTTGGTACGTGTGATAAAAGTTATTTTGGCTTTGATCTCCTAAGGTGTATGCTATCAAGACCTATGAGTCTAAATGTGTTGTGTTACCCAGGCCTACGAGTCCAAATGTGGTTATGTCACCCAGACCTAAGAGTCTGAGGGATATTATGTTAGTGCAAGTGTGGTGAAGGTACCCGGACCATTAAGTCCGAGGTTACCATGTATGATATTTTATGTGTAGGTGGATATGTTGCCCGGACCATTAAGTCCGAGGTTGGATGTAAAGGGTGGTTGGTAATGGAAGTTTTATGGCTATAGGTAATTCCGTATTCTAATCCAATGATGCGAGGAAATGTGAACTTCGGACGAAGTTCTTTTAAGGGGGGTAGATTGAAATACCCCAAACCTTAGTATGTTGTGTAAATGTTAAACTATGGTATTTAAAGGCTAAAAAGTGCCTTAGAAACATAAATGAATCATTTAAACCATGGTAAAAAACAATAAAACACTAAGACACGCTTTGAGCAAAAACATGCTCTAAGCTTGGAGCGAACTTGGTTAGGACCCAAAGAGCCTACCAAGACTGATAATGTTTAATTATGACTTTATAAGGCTAATTAAGTCCTTAGGAAACTTTGGTAGAAATGACAACAAAAACAAAACACAAAATAAATACCTTAAGGTCAATATGGGCAAAAATGTGCTCTAAGCTTGGGATAAATGTGTATAGGACCTAATGGTCATACCTATGCCTTATTTATATGTTAATGAAAATATTAAGTCAATTACCAAAGAAAAACAAGCTTGGAAACGAGTTAAAACACAAAAATGTGCTTTAAGAAGTCTTAAGCACGTTTTGAAAAAATTGTCTTGTAAATGAGTTTTGAATGGCTAAATGTCCATCATTACTCTTTAATTAACATGTGTACTATATAGTATCACTTGGGTGGCTATATCAATGGGAAATCAAAAATTTCACTTCTATGTGCCTTGTTTTTGGTGAATAGTGATTTTATAACTAGTTTGTAACAATAATGTTATAAGTGAGACAATTGACTAATAAAGTCTAAAGTACCCCTAGGTACTATTTGGGGCCGGTTTCTAAGGTGTGTGACTCACCACCCTTGTTAGTTTACTAAGAAAAGAAAGAATGACTAATTAGTATACTATTTGCTTTAAAGGATAAATATCTTAACAAAAGCTAACTTATCTCCTCATTCTCTTCTTCCTTTCATTTCCCACGGTGGCCACCTTCTTCCTCCTATCTCCATCGGTTTCCAAACAGAACCATGTCATTCTCATCCTTCCTCACTTGTAACTTATGACTCCATGCTCCGAATTAATTCCGAGACTACCGTTCTCTTAGTTGGAGCAAGCTCTACAACCTTGTCCTTTCAAATCCTCAAAACCACCATTTTGGTTCCAAGGAGAACTTCCATGGAAGGGGCTTGAGCTAATATTTTTATGCCTTGTTGATCACCTTTGCTTCAAGGTAAGGAAAAACCAAAGAAAACTCCATTTCCTCTCCTTTTGGTATATGGCCGAAAATTAACCTCACCATGGTGTCTTTACCTTGCTTGTTTAGCTTCATTTGAATCTTCCAAGGGCTAGGAGGAGTCCTCTTGATATATATTCAAGCTCTCTTTCCATTCCAAGGTAAAACAATCATGTTAATACCTTAAGATAATATATGTAACTAGGGTTTACAATGAGATAAAGCTTAAAGCTTATATACTCATTTCAATGTTGGTATATTGTTTAGTTGTTGGCAAGGAACCAAATGCCTTACCGGTTTTACAAGGAAACAAGAAAGAAATTTGTGAGGAAAAGAGGTAAACAAGCTATCTCAATGTGGTTTAATGCCTTAGGAGAATAAGCTTATAATGCTTGTTAAAACTACCTAAAGAGCAAATGGTGAATGACCTAGTAAAGTGTTCTCAAGGAGATTAGTAAAAGAACATATGTATTGGTGTATGTATTTGCAGGTCAAAGGCATTTTATGTGGGAAATTCAGTGTTTAAGGATTATGCAATTTAAGGGCCTAAGAGCCATGTTATTTAAGGGCCTAAGTGCCAAGCAAGTTTAATTATGCACTATATTGTGATGTAGTGTAAAGTTGGTGAAATTTTGTGAGTGATAATGTCTTGATGGATTTAGGTGCTCTTGAGTGTTTAATGGTGAAAACTATGAGTTTTGGAATGATGATGTGCTAAGAGAACCCATGGCGAAATTTGTAAAATGTATAAGGAATTCTAAGTGCTTAAATGAACTTGGGTGAACTAGGAATGGTTAGGAATGGACACATGCTTCACTAAGGAAGAACACATGCATTAAGGTGTTCTAAGGTGCTATAAGGATTTAGGTGTTATCTTGGAAGTTCTAGGAATTCCATGTGTGTTTTGAGAATGTATTTAAGTCTTGGAGGAGTTTGTTTAAGGTTTAGATAATGTTGATATTCTAGGAATAAGTGATGTTTAGGTGTGATGTGAAAAAGGAGGTTTAGTTAGTAAGAAAAGAAGTTTGAGAGATGATGTTAAGGTGTGGAGGAAACACCTTGGTATAGTGGTCAATATTGGTGAGATACCACTTGGAAAAAAATTAAGGAGGAAGTGTAAGCTTGGGAAAGGAATTGTAAGAATGACATAAGGAGTTTGATATGTAAGAAAGGATGTTTGAATGATGATGTGTGTGGGAGAAATGTCTTGGTATAATGGTTAGAATTGGCATGAATCATCACTAAGGGACTTAAGGAGTATAAACTATAAGTGTTGGAGGTTTTGGAGGAATTTGGCTAAGTGTTTAAGGTGTAGAAGTTGAGCATTTTTGCCGTGTCCGAACTTCCGTCCGGACATGGAAGTTCGGACAGGCTCTGTTGGGTAAAGGATTTCCTGATCTTCGATCATGTCCGAACTACCGTCCGAACATGGGAAGTTCGGACACACTTATTTTATTCTCTGGTTTGGCCTCGAACAGCGTCCGAACTGGGAAGTCCGGACGCAAGTTCGGACGTTCACCAATTTGCACCCATAGAGTCTCGAACGGTGTCCGAACTTGGGAAGTCCGGACACAAGTTCGGACAAGGCACTGTATGGACCAAAATTGTTGTTTTAAGGTATGGAAATGATGTGAAATGATGGGGATTGATAGGTGATGATGTTATAAGTTGTTAAGGACATGTTAGGTGGGTTTAAACGGCAATTAGGTGGGTTAAAAGTTGTAATAAAATGTGAAAGTAAAATAAGTTAAAATGTAAAGTTAATTAACTAAGTTAACAAGGAAAGTCATAAGCATTAGACATTAAATAATCAAGCGACCCCGATGCTAATAAAAACACATGTGATGTTAACAGTTGTTCGAGAATTGCTCGAGGAACATAAGGGGACGTGGTAAAGTGGACTCCGGTGACAGGTATGGTTTTCTTGCAACCTGTGTCCTACCGGATTACACCGGGTTGTATGCCAATATGTTTTTCTGAGTGTTTGCCACCTTGTAAGATTTAAACATGTAATGAGTTTATAGTAATTCATTTATGTGGCGAATTTGGCCTCCGATACCATTTAACCTCAAATATGTGTTAAACCTTAGCTAACCAAATCTAGGAACACATGAGTGATCGGTATTCGGAGTTGACGGCCCAAACCTTGGGAACGTGCTAACCACGGCTATGTGTGAGTTAGTTGGACATTGTTGTTGTATGCCAGTGTGTGAACCTCCCTTGTGTGCTTAACTCGGTTGTGATACCGTATGGTGTGTGGATGTGGTAGGCTCCATAATGGATCTCTAACTACTTATTATTAAGTGTATGTGTACTAATGGGGGGTGAGGAGTCCGGTTGTTCCGGCCACGCGTGTGATGGACGGGAGTCGATATCATATCCGGTTCGGCTCTCTTGGTGTATGTATAGGTGGTATTCTAATTTGGTTTCTACCTTCCCTTAGCTTATCCAAAGCTAGTTACTGACTCACGTCGGGCCACAGGGGCATACGTATGTTATTTCGGTGTGCTTGGGATTACTATATCCGACACACCTTGGGTATAAGTTAACCGTTCTATATAACCGGACGGTAACGAGGATGGTAACGAGCTTAATATGGGATTGGCAAAAATCCCTAGGCTCACATGGTATACTAACTATGGTGGAAGGTTCCTTGTGAGAACCGATTTTATGGTGTTATGTAATGTTATGATGCTATGCAAATTCCCTTGCTATGCTATGATATATATATATATTATATATATATATATATATATATATTGGATGTTTTAAACGAATGCAATGTTGTCATGTGTACGTCGAAACAAAGAAAGGGTTGTTATGTTTTGTTATGTGGGGAATGAGTTATGTTGTAGGATATGGAATGTGTGGATCATGGAAATGAATCCCAGTCTGTGACAAGAGGCGTTTAAAGGATAACCCGATTAATGGGTACATGTCGTTCGTTAAGGAAGTAGCTCCGTTTAGAGGAGAGCCACTCTAGGGTTTAAGGAATCATTGGATGGTTGGTTAAGTGTGGTTGGTGGGTTATAGGTTGAGCCCATTGAGGCGAAATGTTATGTGTGTATGTCTATGGCTTGTATGCATGATTTAAATATAATCAACTGCATGCTAAGACGACAATTAGTTGCGCGTGGCCCGGTAGCATGTGGGCTGCGGGATTACCATACCAGCAAAGGTGCTGACCCCCTTGGGGGCCACCCTTTCTCTCCTTTTCTATTTCAGGTACAAGGAGCTGGAAGCCGTTCGAGAGTAGGACAGGGCAGATGTTTATACATGGGTAGCCATTTAAATGGCGTGAGTATGATAGGCGTAGTAAGACCGAAATTGTTATCGGCAGTAGTTTGTAAATACTCGGTACAGTGGGAATGTATGTATATAATAAATGTTGGAAATGGAATGAGGATTGTATTGTGTAGTTGCTCGGGAATCTAGTCCATCAGACCGATACAAATGTACATGTATTAGCCTTGTTAGCCACGTGGGTGGTTAACGGCGTGTAACACCATTGGAATAAGTAATGTGATGAGTTGAGTTTCCGCTGCAGATTGTTATTGTGTATTTGTTGTTGGATGGGGTGTTACAGAATCGTGACAGTAGGGCTTATAAGCCACAATAACTTGTGTTAAGAAAACGTGATCGGTTGCAGAAGTATATGTTATACAAGTAAATAGAGCGGAGAACGAACCACTGCATTAACAGTGGGGATACCTCTCGATATGGTGAGACCGCAGGAGCGGTAGTTGTGCGAACCAAGTCCAAGAAGTACGATGAGGATGGACCATGTGGTTATTACCCTAGAATGATTTGAATAACAATAATACAAAAGGAAGTGTTATACCAGTTGTGTAGAAAGGAAGAAAGATAAGTTGATAGCGACCACCATAGTGTGTGATGCTAAATGAGTAGCGAACAACGCTCAAGGAACATGAAAGCTCGAAAAATAGGGTATTCAAAAAAAAAATCAGCCAAATAAGTGGCCAAACCCAGTGTAATGGCTGAAGCTAATATAATGACGGATGCAGTGTAAGTTGATGTTGTATAATGAAAGAGGATATGGTGTGCAATAAGCGACCGTATAAGTATTGTTAAGCGATGGTATGACAAATAAGTGGAGTTATGTTAACCCCAGTGGAGATACAACAGTAGTGATAGCAAACGAACCGAGCAGTAAGCCGGTGGCAAGTGTTATGTGATAAGAATTCCAGTAAACACAGAGTAAACTCCTATTGCAATCACATAAGAGATTTACTGTCAAGAGTTTACGCCTCTGCACTCTGTATGACTGAGTGTTTTGGTATTGCATTTGCGCAGTAATGATCGAGTGGGATAGCTAGGATTGGGAAATGTTAATTGTTGGTGGATGTAGAAAGAAACTTATAACGCTATAATGACCGATGCATAGGAAATTGATAAGTGCAAAACATATAGACTTATTAGGGTTTAATCACCTTATTAATTGTAGCATTTTAGTAATGTTTCTCACTTATCTAGGGTTTTTCCTATAATTATGTTGTTATATTAACTGATGTATTTTATGTGTTAAATGTAGGAAAATACCTAAAACATACATATGTTTATAGGGATTAAAACAAAGGCCACACGTGGGGACATGCATGCGTACGTGATTTGCATGCAAACCGCCCCTTATTGAGAGGACGTGGAGGCGGACAACACTAGGGGTTTTATTCATGCAACCGCTTCATTTCAAGCGGTCATGTTCACCATGCAACCGCTTCATTTCAAGCGGTCATGTTCACCATGCAACCGCCACATACGAGGCGGACAAGAGACAGAGTGTACCCGCTTGATAGCATGCAGACAAGAGACAATGAGGAGGAAACCGCCTCATAACAGGCGGACAATATATAGAGACAACCGCCCCTTATCTAGCGGACACGTGTAAATGTGTAGGAAATCAACGGGTTATCTTGTTCGCCGACTCGCTCTACTCGCTCTGTAACTTGACTGCCTTATCGTTTAAGCAGTCGGCGCCTACCAGAAATCACGCACGCGTTGCAGCCCTGTCCCCTACGCAATCAATGAGCTGCAATCAATGGGGAGCTGCAATCAACGAGCTCAATCAATGAGCTGCTGCTCTGCTTCTTCTTCCTCTATAAATACAACGCTCAGTTTACCTTACCCAGTGTCCTTCCAGAGGTTCCGTCCGTGGTTCCTCCTGGAGTTCCAATTCACCCCATCAATCCATCTTCGTACCACTTCACTTTCACTCACTCGTTCATTTCATTTTCAATCTCCCTTTCTTCTTTTGTTTTCTTTTCATCTCATTAATCTCACCTCTAGTCTCACGTATTTAAATAGCAGATCTCTATTTAATATGTTAGGCTGGTTACGCTTACTCTGCGAATAATTATTATGTATCTGTATTAATTATGCAATATGTTTTACTGGTTTAAATTTTAATAACGTTTGTTTCGGTTAAAGGTTTTCTCGCCATCTTTTTAATAAACCTCATGAATTTATTAAAATGCTTTACTAAGTCTGTTTTTGATTTCATCGGTTGGAAACAGATGGGTTGATTAAGCCGTAAAACTGGGGGAAACTTATTTTCATCGTTTAAGTTAGTACTCAGTTGCAAATGTAATCCCTCAACACTCCCTCTGCCGTTCGCAGGCTTTTGCTTGAGTTTTCATCGGACCTTGCATTACAGGTGAACGAGTTCTTATGAGTTTTCATCGGACCTTAAGAAAATATCAGGAATCTTGCCAAAAAATTATAATTAAACCAGTAGACCTAGCATGAAAGAGCAGATAATATTAATCTGACCCAGAGTCCCGTTTAGTTTATCTGTTAACTTAGTTTATTTAATCTTTCCTTATTATTTAGAAAAACAAGTCAATTAATCCCCCCTCTTGTGACACGCTTAGGTACTATAATATGCACATTAGTCCCACAGTTCGATATCCGGTCGCTTACATTTTTACTATACTACCACGACCGGGATTTTGTTTGCAGCCCGACGTTTATTTTGAGTTTTAATTTCTTTTCTTTTAATTTTACACCAGTTTAACCACTCACTTTATAACGTCTGCAAAATGGCGCCGTTGCCGGGGACTAGATTTATTCTAGTTCCTAAGCCCCGGATTATTCACCTGTTTAATTATAAATATTTTGTTCTTTTTAAATCTGTTAATATTATGTCTATAATATTTTGTTTATTGTTAATATTAATTATCTACTATATTTTGTTAATATTAATTATCTAATAATCTGTTAATATTAATTGGACACCTGACTTTGGACATCTGACTACGGACATCTAACTTCTGACATCTAACTTCTATCTCTTATATTATTGTCATTTTATTTCCATTGTCCCTAACATTTTATTTCCATTGTCCCTAACATTTTATTTCCATTGTCCTTAACATTTAATTTCCATTGTCCCTAACATTTAATTTCCATTGTCCCTAACATTTAATTTCCATTGTCTCTAACATTTAATTTCCATTGTCCCTAACATTTAATTTCCATTGTCCCTAACATTTAATTTTATGTAAATTAACTACTAACTTATAATTTATGTTATCTAATTCCTAACTTATAATTTTATGTCATTTTTATTATTCTGTACATATCTTATTTTGTTATGTTAGGAGACCGGTTAAAATATAAAAAAAAAACGAACAGGTCCTGTCCGCCTCAACGGAAGCGGACACCACACAAGGCCTACCGCCTCCTTACAGGCGGACTACACACATACCTGACCGCCTAAAACGAGGCGGTTCCATGCACACCTGACCGCCTAAAAGGAGGCGGACTCCACACAGACATCACACACGCCCCCTGACCGCCTAAAACGAGGCGGACAAGTCTCAGAATAGAAAAAAAAAGAGTTTCAGCGCAGCAGAATGCGCAGACCGCTCAGCTCCTAGAGCGTCTCCTCGCTCAGACAGGCTAGGGACCAGCACAGCCTCCACCACCACCGCAGTGATTTTTATTTTGATTATCTTTATTTTATTTTATATTTCTCTGACTTTTTGTAGACTCTTACTGTTTGAACCTTGTGCTAACTTTTGTTATATTCAGGAAGGTAACAGTGTGGTTTACTTTATGTTTCTTTTTGTATATTATTATTTATGTTTTTCATATTATTATTTTCTTTTGGTGCCATTTGAGTTCTGCTGGCTATATATGATTTTCTTTTCAGAATAAATTCTATATCCAACATATAGCTGAACTCGTCTATGGGGGCAACCTCAGTTGCTCTAGGAAATTCGAAACCTTTGGTTGAACACTTGCGTGAACTTAAGTGTGAGGAACGTCTCACCCCTACCAAAGCTTTAAGTGTGAGGAAGGATACCTTCCTCAATCTACGATACAAGGGGACTTTCAGTTCTTCCTTATTTATATTGCTGTTCAACCTATATGAGTTTAATCCTTTATGATTCTGTCATATTTTGAAAGGTCCTTTTCTTGAATTTAATTCTGAACAATGAGGACATTGCTCCTCTTAAGTGTGAGGAAGGAGAGACCTTTCCCTGAAAATATGACAGTTGTTCGATAATGCCACACTCGCTTTTTGCTACTCTAAACTGCCTAAATTTTTAAAAAAATTGAAAAAAATGAGATAAAATAATTGTAGAAGTGTCTGAAATTATGTCAAGTGACAGCTGAAAGATGGTTTTATTTAAAGGAGTTTGTATAAAATTATTTTCCATCAAAATACTCTATTTTCACTCAAAAAAATGATAGATCTGCTAGTTGTAAAAATCAATTTAGTTTAGCTTGGGATTATGGAAATATGTGGAAAGTCAAGGAAAGAAAAGGAAAAAGACAAGGTACTCCACTGTTTATGAATTTTTCTTACCAAAAACAGGCCTCGTCTATCCGGTTATTAAGTTCTTTGGGGTGCTTTAACACCTATCTACCTAAGGTCTCGTGACCTGGGATAGAAGACCCAACACCGCTACAAGGATAGAGAGAAAAGTCTAGGGTACAGAAACATAATGCAATTTTTTTTTTAAAAAATGGATGTTTTGTATATACAATTTTTGCATTCAAAAAAATGATAATAAATTGCAATTTATATTTATGAACATGAGTACGTGGTGTTGAAAGGTATTGCGGAATAAGACATTACTTCACACCCCTTGTCATCCCGAGTTAGAGAATGAAATTGGTTGGAAATCCCAGGTTAATCTAACTTGTTTTCTGCAGTCTAGTTTTTCTATGCTTATATATAATTGTTCTTCTTCACTGTTTATAAAAACCTACTTCTAAGAGCAGAATTATTCTTTCAAAGTTGTCACTTTGTCTAAATTCCCTTCTACACTTATTTAATCTTGTTTTATTATTATGGCTTAGAGATAATTATATTCCTTATTTGCTTGAGGACAAGCAAAAGTCAAGTGTGAGGAGAAATGCAAGGTCATACCAATGGAAGAGTACTTGTACGAAACCAAATGTGGAGGTATGATTAAGAATAAGTGATAACAGTGGCACTAAATACCAAATGTCGGTATGAAATATACCCCAGGTGTGGGAAATGACCGAGAGAGCACTACACATTAGGTAGTAGCTCAATCTCAACCGACAGTAAGTCGGTAGAAGCAAGTCAATCATTCTGAAATACATAGCAGTTTACGCACTAAGTTATTAGAGAAGTGGATGGAAAGTGTTGAAACTCACCGAATTCGCTCAGGGTAAGAGATACCATGCGTCGGTTGAGAAACCATTGTTACCTAGATAAGGGTAATGCATTAGAGATGTACAATACAGTAACAGTAACGAATGGGGCAAACTAGCTCTATAATTATCAGAGTTGCGCAACAGAGGCCAGTGAGCCCATGCGTCAGATACCGGATATACATTGTGAATATGAATAAATGGTTAGTTATCAATGCCTAGAAGCCTCACAGGCCAGGACCGAAACCGGTTATGAGTTAGATAAACTCCAAGGAGAATTCTTGGTTTAAGGACTAAACCGCCGATATGGTTAAGATCCTCTAACCAGAACGCATTGTATAGCAGACCGCGTGGAAGTTAAAACACTTCACGACGGCAGAACATTTAAAGCCAATGTTCAGTGACTGATTACGTGGGCGTAATCCCTTTTAAGGGGGGTAGAGCGCAAGCCACTTAGTGTGTTTTACCGTACAAGTGTACGTGAACTATGTTGTGCATAGCACAAAAATGATTTGTTATGATGGTTGGCGCTTGTGTTATATAAACATACACATTCATTCATGGTTAAATTGTGGTAATTGCGCACAAAAGATGCGAATGCCATTGTGATAGGTGTGTGTATTTTGTTAACAGTTGTGTGTGAAGGTACAAGTGTAAGGGAGTAAAGAAACTCCCGGGGAACTAAAACCCCGACGGTGTATAAATGTAAACCGTGTATTGTATTTTGATAAAGTATATATATATATACAGTGGTATGGTTTATGAAGGGGAATGGGATTGACATAGAACTTAATGAGAATTAAATTCCCTAGGTAACTTGAATTAAGTTGGATTTGGATGATGACTGATAGACGGAGTTCTATCCCTTGGAGATGTAATGATTATGACTAGAAGGATTAAAAGATAGAAATGGAATATGCTTGAATTAGTTGTTGGTTGAAAATGAAGTGGGAGGTGAAACTTGATTATCATGAGATCAAGGGAAGCCGAACACAAATTGGGGCCGAAAGATAGTTCAACACTGATGCTGATCACATCAGGGTTGGATGACTCTTGAAGCTCCCTGTAAGTGGTCACAAACAACCACGTTAGAAAGATACAAGGAGCATGAGTTGAACTTGGAGTTGAATTGCGTTTTCAAAAAGGTTTTTCAAATGGCATTTCCAAAACAGCCGATTCATATTTTAAATAAAGGATTCTCTTATATACTTAACCTAGTAAAGAATATTTTTGTAATACTTGCTCACGAGCTGAGGACGTATGAGCCTTTGTCTTCGGACCAGTGACATGAGAAGTATATTTTAAAAATGTATGTGATTGTTTTGACCTCCCAAAGGAACGGGGACCAGAAGGTGTCCATCGCGACCGGGTTCTGCGGGATCACAGTGTATATGTACTCAACATGGGACTCGAGCCCATGGAGAGATGGAAAAGGTATTTCTGTTTGTTATACATGCTAAGACATGTTGTGTGGTATGAGTAAGAAATATTATTTTAGACCTTGAGTCCTAATGTGGTAGTTTCGAAAGTGTTATGTTATTCAGACCTATGAGTCTAACTGTTGTATTGTTACCCAGACCTGAGAGTCTGAGGGTTGTTATGTAAGTGTAATGTTTTAAGGTACCCGGACCGTGAGTCCGAGGTTATCATGTATATGTTACGATATGGTTATGTATAATGTGGATATGTTGCCCGGACCGTTAAGTCCGAGGTTGGATGTAAAGGGTGGTTGGTAATGGAAGTTAATTTCGAAAGTAATTCCCGTATTCTAATCCAATGATACGAGGAAATGTGAACTTCGAGGACAAAGTTCTTTTAAGGGGGGTAGATTGAAATACCCCAAACCTTGGTATGTTGTGTAAATGTTAAACTATGGTATTTAAAGGCTAAAAAGTGCCTTAGAAACATCAATGAACCATTTAAACCATGGTAAAACACAATAAACCACTAAGACACGGTTTGAGCAAAAACATGCTCTAAACTTGTGTGAACTTGGTTAGGACCCAAGGAGCCTACCAAGACTTAATAACATTTAATTATGATTTTATAAGGCTAATTAAGTCCTTAGGAAACCTTGGTAGACATTGGAACTAAACAAAACATAAATAAATACCTTAAGGTCATATGGGCTAAAAAGTGCTCTAAGCTTGGGATAAATTTGTATAAGACCTAATGGTCATACCTATATCTTATAAATATGTTAATGAACATATTAAATCAATTACCAAAGAAAACCAAGCTTGAAAACAAGTTAAGACATAAAAAGTGCTTTAAGGAGTCGTAAAGCACATTTTTGAAAAATTGTCTTGTAAATGAGTTTTGAGTGGCTAACTGTCCATCATTACTCTTAAATATATATGTGTACTATATAGTATCACATTTGGATGTCTATCAATAGGAAATCAAAAATTTCACTTCTATGTGCCTTGTTTTTGTGAATAGTGATTTTTATAAGCTAGTTTGTAACATATGTTATCATAAGTAATTAAATTGACAAATAAAGACTAAAGTACCCTTATGTAATAAAGGGGGCCGGTTTTCTTAAGTGTGTGACTCACCACTCTCTACAAACGGGAAAATTGAGACAAATAGAAATAACTAAGAAAATTATCCTAGAAAATCTATAAATCTAAAAATGTCCACGGGTTGCAAAAATAAATCCCGGTCAAAGAGTATAGTGAACTAGAAGCTACCGGGGTCGAATCCATGGGGACTTAGTTATTAAATCTAATCCTAGAAATTAATAAATTAAAAGGGTTGTCGTTTGTTTTGGTTTAAAAAAAACTAAAAGTAGCAAGCGAAGAAATTAAATAAAATTGTGTAAAGAGATGAATGAAGCGGAACCTTGGGTTCAGGGGAATTCTTTGCTAGCTAGACTGTATAATTATTCACCAGTTAATTGATACTTGGATTGGCAAATTCTCTTTTTCTCTTTAAGACTAAATCCTAGTCAAATTGAGCTCTTCTACCCGTAACACATTAGGCCGAATCACGAACTAATGCCATACAAATAAAAGGATTAAGCGCGAGAATTATTCTAGCATCTGAAGGTCCAATTAATTAATCTAATCAATTTTTCCACAGATTAACAGGTTGCTATGACCTTTCTATCATTCACCGATCAGATCCTGACAGAAATTCGCAAAGCTAATAATAAAAATCTGCAGCTTTTATTAAGAGCGTAAATAAAAACAACAACCTGAACAATCCAAATAAATATCTCAATCAACCGGTAAAATAATCATAATATCAGTCTAACTGTGAATTCCCCGTCACCCAAGATTTAATCCCTTAGCCAGACATAATGTTAAAACAAATACAAGAAAAGATAGTAAAAATCATCTCTGTATCGGTTTTAAAATTCGCCAGATAAAAGGTTGAACAAACTGATAGCATCCGGAGCAGAAATCTCCCTCTGGTGTTGAAAATAATCGCGCAGTAGCGAAAAGGACGAGAGAGGCGCGGGCGTTGTCAAGTTCTGTCTGCGTGGGTTTTTTTTCTGTCTACCTCCTCTGCTTTTTTTATTGTGTCTGTCCCCCTCTCTGTGCGTCCGTCAATCTCTTCTCTGTCTGTCCGATTTCTGTCTATCTAATCCCTCTTTTTTTTCCTTCTTTTTTTCCTCTCGCGCTTCTGACGTTCTGTTTCTCTTTTTTTTCTTTTGTTTTCTTTTTTTTTCATTTCCCTGACTCTTCCGTGTGAGTCTGCGCCTCCCCCCTCCCTTCCACTTTCTTTTTTTTTATTCCTTTCTTTCCATTCTCCCTCCGTCCGTCTTTCTTTCTTCAGTTTTCTTTCTTTTTTTTCTTTTTTTTTCTTGTCTTTCTGCGCAACTCTGCGCCTCTGTCTTTCAATTTCTTTCTTCTTTTTTTTTCTTGTTTTCATTTTCCTTCGCCTCCTGTGTGTCTGCGCATCCCTCTTCTTTTTTTATCATTTTTTTTCCTCTTCTGCGCAAGCAGACATCTTTTCTTTTATTATTTTCCAACCCCATTTTCTTGTATATTTCCAATCTACCCCTTCTCCTTCTCAATCCTTTCACGGCAGTCTCGTACATATATATATATGCATATATAAATATATCGCACCGGACACAACTTTGGCAGGGTCTAAATTCTTCATATGAGCTCCGATTTATTCCCCGTTTGTGGCGTTGGAAAGCTCGTGAGGAGATCTATGCATTTATTCCATCATTTCCTGCTTTAAACATATAAATTGGCATCAGTTCTTGCCCAAATAAGAGTCATGAAAAGCATAGGATAAGTGTGAAAAAGTGCATAAAAAGGTTGCATAAATAAGAATTTAGCACTAATAAAACCATATCAATTTCACACTTATCAAATCACCCCACACTTAGCCTTTTGCTTGTCCCCAAGCAAAACTCTCAAACACAAGTAAAACCAAGCTAATGAAACTCAACAGAAAAGGAAGAGCACAGAAGGAAAGAATTGCTAGCTTTACCAATCAAGGGGGCAATTCAAACTATTCAAAACAATTTATTCTTTCCAAAAACATGAAGTCATTCGGAGCTAACAAATGAGAAACAAACCATAAGATTCTTGCCTTTAACCTTGAGCCAATCCACCTTTTTCCTTCACAATCCATAGAAACGACAAGGGGCATGAAGTAAGATCATATTCCATCATACCTTTCAATGCCACATACTCTTGATCCATAAGAGAAATAATCTGTATTTCAGCACAACATTTGCACAAATATTTTCAATTAAAGCGCTTTCAATTTCTTTCACCACAACAGACTTTTCTCTCCACCCGTGTAGCGGCTTTGGGTCAACTATCCCAGACCACAAGGACCTTAGGTAGCTAGGTGATAAAGCACCCCAAAGGACTTAATAACCAAGTGAACGAGGCCTGATTTGGATCAGAATTAAAATTAGCATGCTTAGGATCAGCGGAGTACCTTGCCTTGTTCTTTTCCAACCATTTCAATCCAGTTCATTCCAACTCAAAGCTAAAAGCAAGGTTCAGATGGAGAATATTCTCACTTGTTTCAGCACGTTCAGAACAAAGACTTCATTTCAGCAATTAAAAACCAGAAAAATTTCAAAATTTTGCACCCCAAGATCAGCTAACCAACTAAACTTCCTCTATGGCTTCCTTCCAAGTTGAGCAATCACAGCAAGACTTTAACAAATGCAAGAGAAAAGAGCTTAGAGACGCACAAAAAACAAGCGGCGAAGGAGCTTACCCCACCCCACACTTAGAGTGAAGCAATGTCCTCATTGCTTAGGAAGAATTAAAATTGCGCAAGCAATCCAACGGGGGAAACAAAATCGCACACAACAGATCAGAAGGGAGCATGTAAAATTTGCAAGAGAAGAAAAGGTAAGAATACTCCCCAGAGTCCGCTCAGGGTGTGTAGCAAGTCCAACCCCACACTTGAGTTCAGCTAAGCGACAAAGTAAGCAAGCTGAGAATATATCTGCAAAGCCAGAAGAACTCAAGTGGAACCAGACAAAACATCAGTAGAAAAATAAGAGCCAAGGCTCTTGCAATAAGCATAACATCAGCGAACACACCACAAAAAAAGAAAAGAGCAAAATAAACAACTAAACTAAGAAAGAAAAGAGATACAAACGGTGGGTTGCCTCCCACCAAGCTGCCCGGAGTTAGAGTCTCTGGCTAGACTTCACAAGATAGCATCAAGGAGGGCCGCCACAGCAGCAGCGAGCAAGGGCTTTCTTCAGTCGGAAACGCCATTGCAAGCGCGGCTTCTTCAAAGATTCAGAATTCGGTGCTGGAGTAACATCAGAAACAACAGTAGAAACAGGAGTAGGAGAAGAGGAACTCTCAATCAAGGATACTCCAGGTGCAGAAGGCTGAGCAAAAGCAGAGCCAAGGTACTTCTTCAGACGAGCACCATTCACCTTGAAGACCTCTCCAGACTTGTTCTCTAGCTCGTAGGCACCATAGGAAGTGACTCCCACAACCTTAAAGGGGCCGGCCCAGTGGGACTTGAGCTTTCCAGGGAAGAGACGGAGTCTAGAGTTATATAAGAGAACCAAGTCACCAACCTTAAAATCTCTCCGTAGGATCATCTGGTCATGAATCCTCTTCGAACGCTCCTTGTAGATCCTGGAGCTATCATAAGCTTGCTCCCTTAACTCCTCAAGCTCAGACAATTGAAACTTTCGCTTCTCACCAGCAGCATTCAGATCAAAATTGAGGGCTTTCAAAGCCCAATAAGCTTTATGCTCTAGCTCAACTGGGAGATGACAAGACTTCCCATACACCAACTTAAAAGGAGACATCCCAATGGGAGTCTTGAATGCAGTTCTGTAAGCCCACAGAGCATCATCTAGTTTGACAGACCAATCCTTCCTGGAGGAGTTGACTGTCTTTTGAAGAATCCATTTCAGCTCTCGGTTACTCACTTCTGCTTGACCATTAGTTTGAGGATGATAGGACAAAGCAACCTTATGAGTCACCCCATACTTAGACATCAAGGAATCAAAGGCCCTGTTGCAAAAGTGAGAACCACCATCACTGATGATAGCTCTGGGCACTCCAAATCTAGTAAAGATGTGCTTCTTCAAAAATTTAACCACAGTTTTAGCGTCAGCAGAAGGGCAGGGGATTGCTTCGACCCACTTGGAAACATAATCTACAGCAACAAGGATGTAGTGGTTTCCATGAGAAGAAGGAAATGGGCCAGCGAAGTCAATACCCCAAACATCAAACAACTCTACTTCAAGAATTCCCTTCTGAGGCATCTCATGCCTTCTTGAAATGTTCCCCATCCTCTGGCAATTATCACAGTGAGAGCAGAAGCGGTGGACATCCTTGTGTAGAGTGGGCCAGTAGAAACCACACTCTAACACCTTAGCAGCTGTCCTAGTGGGACCATGGTGACCACCTGCCTCTCGAGAATGGCAGAACTCAATCACGCTATCAACTTCTTCATCGGGGAGGCATCTTCTTATCAAACCATCAGCACACACCCTAAAGAGATAGGGGTCCTCCCAAACATAATGACGGGCTTCAGAAAGAAACTTCTTCCTCCGGTTGTAGCTTAGATCATGGGGAATCAAACCAGAGGCAAGATAGTTAGCCAGGTCAGCATACCATGGCTCTTTAACTTTCCCAATTACAAAGACTGTCTCATCGGGGAAAAATTCATTTATGGGGACCCCGTCATCTGGAGTCTCAAGCCTAGACAGATGATCTGCAACTCCATTCTGCTTTCCTTGCTTATCAACAACTTCCAAGTCGAATTCTTGGAGAGCAAGATCCATCTCAGGAGTCTGGGCTTAGAATCATTCTTTTGGAAGAGGTACTTCAAAGCAGAGTGATCGGTATGAGCAATTACCTTACTTCCCAGCAAATAGGACCTGAACTTATCAAGAGCAAACACCACAGCAAGTAGCTCCTTTTCAGTAGTGGTGTAATTCTTTTGGGCTTCAGATAGAGTCTTACTTGCATAAGTGATAACCCTCAGAATTTTGTCCTTCCTCTGACAGAGTGCAGCACCAACAGCATAATCACTAGCATCTGTCATGATCTCAAAAGGAAGAGACCAATCAGGAGGAACCACAATAGGAGCAGAAATGAGCTTACCCTTGATAGTTTGAAAAGCTTTCAAACACTCCTCTGAGAACTGAAATTTCACATCTTTCTGCAGAAGATCAGACAAGGGCTTGGCAATTTTGGAAAAATCCTGGATGAACCTCCTATAGAACCCTGCGTGACCCAGAAAAGATCTAACACCCTTAACTGAAGTGGGAGGAGGCAACTTCTCAATGACCTCCACCTTAGCCTTATCCACTTGAATACCATCTTTGGAGACCCTGTGACCAAGCACTATACCTTCCTGTACCATGAAATGGCACTTCTCCCAATTCAAAACCAAATGAGTCTCCTCACATCGCCCTAGTATCTGATCCAGCTGATCCAGACACACATCAAAACTCTGGCCATACACAGAAAAGTCATCCATGAAAACTTCTATGCTCTTCTCAATAAAATCATTAAAAATCGCCATCATACATCGCTGAAATGTGGCTGGAGCATTACAAAGACCAAAGGGCATCCTCCTATAGGCAAAAGTACCATAAGGACAGGTGAAGGTGGTCTTCTCCTGATCCTCTGGCGCGATGGGAATCTGAAAATAACCACTATACCCATCAAGGAAGCAGTAGAACTCTTGCCCAGCTAACCGCTCTAACATTTGATCAATAAACGGTAGCGGGAAGTGATCCTTCCTTGTGGCTTCATTCAAGCGCCGGTAATCGATGCACATCCTCCAACCAGTGGTTTGCCTCTGAGGCACCAATTCACCTTTCTCATTGGGCACTGCAACTATTCCCTCTTTCTTGTGAACAACTTGCACAGGAGAAACCCAACGGCTATCAGAGATGGGATAAATGATACCTGCATCCAAAAGCTTCAGCACTTCAGCTTTCACTACTTCTTTCAAGTTTAGATTCAATCTCCTCTGGGGCTGCCTCACTGGCTTGACACTGTCTTCCATGTAAATTCAATGAGTGCAAAACCCATGAATGATCCCTTTAATATCTGTAACTGACCACCCCAAAGCTCCCTTGTGCCTTCTTAACACCTCCAGAAGTATGCTTTCCTGCGAAACAGACAAAGATGAAGAAATAATAACAGGCAGGGCGCTACCCTCTGCCAAGAAAGCATACTTAAGATTTGAAGGGAGAGTTTTGAGTTCAAGAGTAGGGGGCTTCTCTATTGAAGGAACGAGCCTCTGAGTAGGCCTGTCCAGTGGCTCCACAGGAGGAGCATAAGGGCGAAAGTAGGATCGACCCTGGTTAAGCTGCTGGACAACAGTAGCTACCTCAGTGCTCTCCTTATCATCCTCAATTGAGTGGCATAACACCTGCTCTAGCAAATCAGAATTCTCAAGCAAGAAAGAAGAGTCATCAGCATTCCTAGCAACAAAAGCATCATAATCATCCGAATAATCAACATCAACTGAAAGCACAGCATGAGAAGAAGCATTTGTTCTCATCATCTTAGTGATATCAAAACTAAGTTCCTCATTATTAAACTTAAGAGTGATCTTTCCCTTGTCAACATCAATGACAGTTTTAGCAGTTCGCAGGAAAGGTCTACCCAAAATCAATGGCACTTCAACATCTTCATCCATATCAAGAATGACAAAATCAGCAGGGAAGAAGAAGTTACCAACACCTACCACAACATTCTCAACCATACCACGAGGTTTGATTGAAGAACGATCAGCTAATTGCAAGTTAAAATTAATTGGAACAAGCTCACCAGCATGAAGCTTCTTAAACATTGAATACGGCATCAAATTTATACTCGCTCCAAGGTCGCAGAGTCCAAAACCACAGTCCATGTCTCCAATGGTGCAAGGGATGATGGGCTGCCCTGGATCTCCACACTTTGGAGGAAGCTTCTGCTGGATGGCTGCAGAGCATGTCTCTGTCAGCTGAACGATCTCACTCTCCTTAAACTTTCGCTTGTTAGAAATTAAATCCTTCACAAAGCGAGCATAATTAGGCATCTGCTTGATAGCATCAATCAAAGGAATATTGATAGTAAGCTTAGAAAACACATTCAAAAATTTCCCAAATTGATCATCAAGTTCCTTTTCTTTCAATCTATTAGGAAAAGGAAGTTCCTTAGGAACCACCTTACCCTTGGAATTTTTAGCAATCAAAGTATGAGAAGGGGAAAGATAGGAGCCTGGGTCTCCTCAACAACTACCTCAGGAGGGGCTGGAGGCCCTGACGGTGCACCAGTGCTAGAAGAAAGAAGACCGGTCTCTTCGCCAGTTCTGTCCTCAGCCACTTGATTTTTGTTTATCAACTGCTTCCCACTTCGAAGACTAACTCCCTGACAAACCTCTGCTTCATCAACATCTAGGACGGTCACTACCTTCATCTGCTCCTTTGGATTGGGATCCGTTTGAGAAGGTAATGAACCAGGAGTCCTTTGATTCAATAACAACTTAGTCAGTTGTTCCATGTGCTGCTCAAGCTTTGCTGACCAGCAGTCAGAGTCTGATTAGTAATCATCTGCTGCTCATACTGACTCTGCTGCTTAGCTTCCAACTTAGCCAACAAATCTGCAAGATTGGATGTATTTGAAGAAGAGGGAGGGCCTGATTGTTGGAACTGAGATTGCTGATTCTGATTGTAGGGAGGCCGAGAAAAACCAGGAGGCACTCCCTGAGTAGGCTGCTGAGGCCTCATCTGATATGAGTTCAAGGCATTATTGGGGTTGCCATACCTCAAGTTCGGATGCTGATTTTGAACCCAAGGCTGCCTATTGAAAGATTGACCCACAACATTTGCTTCTTCATTTCTACGCATCTCAGCTATCTCTGGGCATGATTCAAATTCATGTGGCCCACCACACTGACAACAACATAAATCATTGGAGCTAGAAGATACCTGCTTCAAGAATGAGCAGGAGCTTTACCCATCGTGAGCTGCTCCAACATCTTCAACATGTGGCTCATGGTAGTCTCGGTCTGAGCCTGCTTAGCAGCCATCTGCTCTAGAATAGGGTCTACACTTCTGGATGAACTAGAACCCACAGAAAATACTCTACCACCACTGGAGCTCCACTGTCTAAGCTCCTCACAGTATGACTCCATAGCAGCCATAAACTCTTCACCATTCTTAGCTAACAGGTTACCACCCAAGGCCGAGCGCACCTCACCCTTATTCTCATCTCTAAGCCCATGGAAGAAACCAAGTGCTAGAGAGGTAGTGTCCTGTCCATGGTGAGGGCACTGTCGCAGAAGCTCCTTGAAGCGATCCCAAGCTTCACATACTGTCTCAGAACCTGACTGCTTGAAAGTCATCAACCCAGCAATCAACTGACGAGTCCTTGAGATAGGCAAGTACTTCTCATAAAATTTCTCTGTCATCTGATCCCAAGAAGTGATAATGCCTGGAGGCAAACGATGATACCATTTGGATGCCTCTCCTGAAAGGCTGTTCGAAAATAAGCATAATCTTGCATACTCCTCTAAACCAGGAACTAGACCCAGAGTGTCCAGATGAACCAAGAATCGATGCACATGGTCTAACGCATCTGCAGGGTCTGCTCCAGAGAAACACCCAGCTGGATGATTGCGCACAGCAGTAGATTGATGTGAGGGCTTCAGCTTTTGCCACTCAGCAAGCAACTCAGCGGTCAACTGTGGCAGAACAACAGGGCTCCCTCTCGGAGTAGCAGGCGGTCTATTAATTGTACCCATCGTAGCATTATTCTGGCCATTTTCGATTTGAGGAATATTATCAGCCATGTCGAAATCTAGCTGCCTTCTCGCTCTGAGAGCCTGGAGGAAAGTCCTTTCAATCTCAGGATCAAAATTTGCTTCAGGAGGACCAAAGGAACGCGTTCTCCGCATCCACTAGGTACCTGCAATAGCAAAGAAGAAAGAAACAAAAGGAAATGAAATTAGAACTAAATAAAGCAATAGAATGGTAACAATAAAAAAAACGAAATAGCTAAAACAAATAAACTCAAGATAAATTGAAAATAAAATAAAAACAAAGAAAACAATATAAACTAAGAATAGAATAGAAAACAGAAATAAAAATAAAACAAAAACAAAGAAACTAAACAAAAACTGAAACAAAGTAAAACTACTAAAACAAAACTAGATAGATAAAATAAAAAAAAACACACAAAATAAAGTTATAAATAAATTAAAACAAGAAAAGAAATAAATTAACAAAAATACTGAAATTGCTAAAGACAAAATAAACTAAAAATAAATTAGAATAAAATAAAAAAAACAAGAAAATAAAACAAAACAAAACAAATGACAACCAAAGTCAAGGACTAGACAAAAGTCAAGTCCCCGGCAACGGCGCCAATTTGCAAACGGGAAAATTGAGACAAATAGAAATAACTAAGAAAATTATCCTAGAAAATCTATAAATCTAAAAATGCCCACGGGTTGCAAAAATAAATCCCGGTCAAAGAGTATAGTGAACTAGAAGCTACCGGGGTCGAATCCACGGGGACTTAGTTATTAAATCTAATCCTAGAAATTAATAAATTAAAAGGGTTGTCGTTTGTTTTGGTTTAAAAAAAAACTAAAAGTAGCAAGCGAAGAAATTAAATAAAATTGTGTAAAGAGATGAATGAAGCGGAACCTTGGGTTCAGGGGAATTCTTTGCTAGCTAGACTGTATAATTATTCACCAGTTAATTGAGACTTGGATTGGCAAATTCTCTTTTTCTCTTAAGACTAAATCCTAGTCAAATTGAGCTCTTCTACCCGTAAACATTAGGCGAATCACGAACTAATGCCATACAAATAAAAGGATTAAGCGCGAGAATTATTCTAGCATCTGAAGGTCCAATTAATTAATCTAATCAATTTTTCCACAGATTAACAGGTTGCTATGACCTTTCTATCATTCACCGATCAGATCCTGACAGAAATTCGCAAAGCTAATAATAAAAATCTGCAGCTTTTATTAAGAGCGTAAATAAAAAACAACAACCTGAACAATCCAAATAAATATCTCAATCAACCGGTAAAATAATCATAATATCAGTCTAACTATGAATTCCCCGTCACCCAAGATTTAATCCCTTAGCCAGACATAATGTTAAAACAAATACAAGAAAAGATAGTAAAAATCATCTCTGTATCGGTTTTAAAATTCGCCAGATAAAAGGTTGAACAAACTGATAGCATCCGGAGCAGAAATCTCCCTCTGGTGTTGAAAATAATCGCGCAGTAGCGAAAAGGACGAGAGAGGCGCGGGCGTTGTCAAGTTCTGTCTGCGTGGGTTTTTTTTCTGTCTACCTCCTCTGCTTTTTTTATTGTGTCTGTCCCCCTCTCTGTGCGTCCGTCAATCTCTTCTCTGTCTGTCCGATTTCTGTCTATCTAATCCCTCTTTTTTTCCTTCTTTTTTTTCCTCTCGCGCTTCTGACGTTCTGTTTCTTTTTTTTCTTTTGTTTTCTTTTTTTTTTTCATTTCCCTGACTCTTCCGTGTGAGTCTGCGCCTCCCCCCTCCCTTCCACTTTCTTTTTTTTTATTCCTTTCTTTCCATTCTCCCTCCGTCCGTCTTTCTTTCTTCAGTTTTCTTTCTTTTTTTTCTTTTTTTTTCTTGTCTTTCTGCGCAACTCTGCGCCTCTGTCTTTCAATTTCTTTCTTCTTTTTTTTTCTTGTTTTCATTTTCCTTCGCCTCCTGTGTGTCTGCGCATCCCTCTCTTCTTTTTTTATCATTTTTTTTCCTCTTCTGCGCAAGCAGACATCTTTTCTTTTATTATTTTCCAACCCCATTTTCTTGTATATTTCCAATCTACCCCTTCTCCTTCTCAATCCTTTCACGGCAGTCTCGTACATATATATATATATGCATATATAAATATATCGCACCGGACACAACTTTGGCAGGGTCTAAATTCTTCATATGAGCTCCGATTTATTCCCCGTTTGTGGCGTTGGAAAGCTCGTGAGGAGATCTATGCATTTATTCCATCATTTCCTGCTTTAAACATATAAATTGGCATCAGTTCTTGCCCAAAATAAGAGTCATGAAAAGCATAGGATAAGTGTGAAAAAGTGCATAAAAAGGTTGCATAAATAAGAATTTAGCACTAATAAAACCATATCAATTTCACACTTATCACTCTCTTGTTAATTTACTAAGAAAAGAAAGAATGACTAATTAATGTACTATTTGCTTTATAAGAACAAATATCTTCAAAAAGCAAAGTTTATCTTCATTCTCTCATTTCTTTCTCATTTCTTTCTCATTTCACACGGTTCCACTCTTCTTCAACCTCTCTTCTTCTTGTTCTCTCACGGTAATACTCACCACCACCATTAAACTCTAGCTTTGACCTCTTGTAAAATCTAGCTCACTTAACCAAATCAAAAACAAACACCACCATTCTCTTCCTCTCATCAAGCTCTTCATTCCTATCTTCCCAAAATTCCAAGACCACCATTTCGGTGCCATGGAGTTCCACCATTGATGGAGCTTGAGCTTGTGTTTCTACATATTATTACTCTCCTTTGCTTCTAGGTAAGAAATCTCAAAGAAAAATCAAGTTTCCTTCATGTTTTTGCCTTGACCGAAATTGCACATTAATGGTGCTCTTGGTGTGACTTTGTTCTAGCTTCATTCCAACCTTTCATGGACTAGGTGGAGTCCTCTCTTCATAGATATTCAAACTCTCTTCAAAGATCAAGGTAAAACAACTACATTAATGTTTTTGAAACAATGTAAACCTAGGGTTTACATGAGATGAAGCTTAAATCTTGTATACTCATTCAATGTTTGTATATTGTGTAGTAGTTGACAAGGAATCAAATACCTTACCGGTTTTGTAAGGAAACAAGAACGAAGTTTGGGTGGAAAAGAGGTAAATATGCTATCTCAATGTGGTTTAATGCCTTAGGAGAAATGAGCTTATAATGCTTGTTAAAACTACCTAAGGAGCTAATGGTAAAGGACTTGGTGAAAAGTTCTCAAGGAGACTAGTAAAAGGACATATGTAATGTTGAGTGTATTTGCAGGTCAAAGGCATTATTTATGTGGGAAATTCAGTGTTTATGGTTTATGCAATTTAAGGGCCTAAGAGCCATGTTATTTAAGGGCCTAAGTGCCAAGCAATTTAAATTGTGCACTATATTGTGATGTAGTGTAAATTTGGTGAAGTCTTGTGTGTGATGGTGTTCTTGATGGATTTAGGTGTTTTTGAGTGTTTAATGGTGAAAACTATGAGCTTTGGAATGATGATGTGCTAAGAGAACCCATGGCAAAATTTGTAAAATGATAAGGAGTTTTAAGTGCTTAAATGAATTTTGGTGAACTAGGAATTGTTAGGAATGAGTAAATGTTTCACTAAGGAAGAAAACATGCATTAAGGTGTTCTAAGGTGCTACAAGGATTTAGGCATTATTGGAAGTTCTAGAAATCAAATGAGTGTTTCTAGGGTGTGTCAAAGTCTTGGAGAAGTTTGTTTAAGGTTTAGGCAATGTTGTTGCATAAGGAGGGAATGATGTTTGAATAAGGTTTTGAGTAAGGAATTTTAAGAAATTGTGAAAAGAAGATTTGGTTAGTAAGAGGAGATGCTTGGGAGATGATGTTATGAAGGTGAGGAAGCATTTTAGTGTAGTGGTCATTTAAGGTGAAACACCACTTGGAAAACCAAAAGGAAATGTTACAAGTGTTAAGAGATTTGATAAGAAGATTGAGTAACAAGTTGGACAATGTTTTAAGGTGAATCAAAGTGATATTTTAGTATTAGCATATGCCTAAGTTCATGTATGAAGCTTGGGTAATCAATGGATGAAGATAAAAGGTGAAACAAGACTTGGAAAGTGAAGTTCTGGCCCGTCCGAACTTGGACGTTCGGACGTGCTCTGTGTACGCGTAGGTTTTCTGATCTTCGACTGATGTCCGAACTACCGTCCGAACATGGGAAGTTCGGACACACCTATTTTATTCTCTGGTTTGGCTTCGAACGGCGTCCGAACTTGGGAAGTCCGGACGCAAGTTCAGACGTTCACCAGTTTGCACCCTTAGAGTCTCGAACGGTGTCCGAACTTGAGAAGTCCGGACACAAGTTCGGACAAGGTGCTGTTTTGACCAAAGAGGGTGTTTAAGGTATGGAAATGATGTGTAATGATGGGATTGATGATTAATGATGTTGAGGTTGTTAAGACATGTTAAGTGAGTTATAATGATGTGAGTGGTGAAAGGTTGTGTTACAATGTGAAAGTAAAAGAAGATAAATGTGAAGTTATTTATTAATTTATGGGGTTAATCATGGTTATTCGATGTTACACAAACATGTTACCCCCAATGTTAATGAAAACAACTTGAATGTTACCAGTTGATCGAGAATTGTTCGAGGAACGTAAATGGACATGATAGAGTGGACTCCGGTGACAGGTATGGTTTTCTTGCAACCTGTGTCCTACCGGATTACACCGGCTTGTGTGCCAATGTGTTTTTCTGAGTGTTTCCCACCTTGTAAGATTAAAACATGTAATGAGTTTATAGTAATTCATTTATGTGGCGCATCTGGTCTCCGATACCGTTTAACCTCAAATAAGTGTTAAACCTTAGCTAACTAGAACTAGGAACACGTGAGAGATCGGTATTCGGAGTTAACGACCCAAACCTTGGGAACGTTCTAACCACGGCTATGTGTGAGTTAGTTGGATATTGTTGTTGTATGCAAGTGTGTGAACCTCCCTTGTGTGCTTAACTCGGTTATGATACCGTATGGTGTGTGGATGTGGTAGGCTCCATAATGGATCTCTAACTACTTATTTATAAGTATATATGTACTAATGGGGGGTGAGGAGTCCGGTCATGTTCCGGCCACGCTGTGGAGGACGGGAGTCGATGTCATATCCGGTTCGACTCTCTTGGTGTATGTATGGGTTGTATTCCAATTTGGTTTCAACCTTCCCTTAGCTTATCCAAAGCTAGTTTACTGACTCACGTCGGGCCACAGGGGCATACAAATGTTGTTTCGGTGTGCTTGGGATTACTATGTCCAACGCACCTTGGTGTTAAATTAACCGTTCAAATTAACAGGACGATAACGAGGTAGGTAACGAGCCTAGTATGAGATTGGCAACAATCTCTAGGCTCATCGTGTTTATTAACTATGGTGGAAGGTTCCTAGTGTGAACCGTACTTGTGGTGTTATGTGTTATCATTGTTATGGAATATGGATGTGAATTCCGGTTTAATAAGAGGCGTTTAAGGATAACCCGATTAATGGGTACGTGTCGTTCATTAAGAAGTAGCTCCGTTTAGAGGAGAGCCACTCTAGGGTTAAAGAATCATTGGGTGATTTGTTAAGTGTGGATGTGTTGGATATATGTTGAGCCCTATTGTTGGGTGTATGCAATGTGTTGTGTGTTTATGGTCTACATGCATGATTTTAATATAATCAACCGCATGCTAAGACGACAATTAGTTGTGCGTGGCCCGGTAGCATGCGGGCTGCGGGATTACCATACCAGCAAAGGTGCTGAGCCCCTTGGGGGCCACCCTTTTCTTCCTTTTCTATTTCAGGTACAAGGAGCTGGAAGCCGTTCGAGAGTAGGACGGGGTAGATGTTTATACATGGGTAGCCATTTAAATGGCGTAAGCATTGTAGGCGTAGTAAGACCGAAATTGTTATCGGCATTAGTTTGTAAATACTCGGTACGGTTGGAATTTATAAAGTATATCGGTTGTTGTTAAGGGAAGCAAATGTAACGTGTAGTTGCTCGGGAATCTAGACCATCAGACCGATACAAAGTACATGTATTAGCCTTGTTAGCCACGGGTGGTTAACGGCGTGTAACACCATTGAAATAAGTAATGTGATGAGTTGAATTTTCCGCTGCAGTTTGATGTTATGTGTACGGTGGTAGTTGGGGTGTTACAATGCATGCAACTATAGGTTGTAAACATACCTATGCCTGCAATATAACGGTTGGATTAAAAATATACGAGAACGAACGAAGCTGTATAAAGCGTAACGTTTTAAAATATTACGGGTTGGAAACTGTAATTCCTAAGTTAAAAACGTTAACTATGACGTTCGTATAGAAACCGACGTCCTTGTTGAACCGAATATTAATACTTATTACGAGATAGGAAATTTATAAGATAACTATACTTTAACTAGTAACAGTTGAAAATCTGGGGGCGTAGTACCGGGATTACAGACGTTATTCGGAAATATTGAACCATACTGTCATGTGGATTGACACTTAGCGTTTCTTGTATTTCTCAATCGCCCTTCAAACGTGCGCGCTCGATAGCCTTAGCGGTCTACACTGCGCAACCTTGACACGGTGTACGGTATGTAAAGGGTTTGATCCGAGTTGCCCTGAGGAATTCCTCGAGCTTGGATTTGTTTGATAAATAACTTGTGTGGATGTATGTATGTGATTATGTGTGTGATGGATATCTATGTTACTACATTATTAATTGTGCACGAACATCCTACGGGACTAATACTACGTCGACTATAGATCGACTTATATAAAACTACATATGCGAGACGCGTGATTGGAATTACCATTGCCTGACCTAATACGCTAAGTATTACAAGTATGTAGTTATAACCTAAGTAAAACACTTAGGAACGGGACACAACATTGTCGGTCCCTAGAGCTTCGACTCGAACATAAATACTACCTAGAATCATTCTAGGCATGCATAAGACCCACATGGCAGCCAACAAAATAAGCGATGTTCTCCATAATTGAAACTGCAACTGACTGCCTAACTAATGAAGTTAACAGTGGAGTGTGAATGAATGTGATGATGTACCTTAATCCAGATAGTCACTGGCTGCTGGTCGCGCGTAGAGATCTCTTGGGTTATCCCGTATCGAGTTTACCCTAGTTAATCCTAAACGAACCTAGATAGATCGTCAGGCGGAGTGTGCTACCATTGGCACCAGGCCCTTGGCCACCTAAATGGACGCCTTTACAAAGGCAAAGTGAAATAGTCCCGAAGTCTTCGGATGATCAGGGCAGTGAGCACCTTGTGTGTACGTGGGACTACTGTCCAAGTGAGTATATTTCGGGTTGTCCTAATTGACGCCCGACAGTGCTAACCAAATCAAATGATATGTGAGGGCCCGGGGGCCCGAGTGTTGTAATAGTGATGATGTTAACATACGACGTATGTGTTGCCAATGCTATCTTATTGTATGATGTGTGACTGTGCTGCGTATACTTATAAATGACTGGTTGGATTGGATGGATGGTTATATAATCATGCATGTTGTTACAGTACTTATTATATCTGTAAAATGGTAAAGCATGAAATCAATCTAATATCAAGATGATTAAAAATGACAAGTGACCAATAGGGTCCAGGCCCGGCATACTCAGTGTCTATCGCTGAGACTACACTTATTGTGCAGGTTGTTGATCTCCATTGAAGCCGAAGTGCGGGAACAGGGTAGCTAGGGTTACTTTAATTATTGCGTAAGGAATTTATTGTATAACGATATCAATCTGTGGATGTATGACAGTGTGGTTGTATTCATGTGGGATTTGGGTAGATGCTCACTTGTCGACTGTTATGGATGTGGACTTAGTATGATGTATAGGGGTATCTCGTTGTCAAAGCGGTTTAGTGGTGTTGTGTATTTTGGTTGTTGGAATTAGTTCTGCTTCGTTACTCGCATGGGCTAGTATCGGCAGGTGACACCCGAGTGAGTATTACTGTTGTTATCTATTCTTCCGCTGTAAGACGCTTTATTTATCTGTTAACGTGAGTGACTACTACGGGTTAAATTGAGAGGGGTGTTACAAAAGTGGTATCAGCGCGTACTAGGTTAAGACAGTGAGCTTAGGACTTGGGAAACATTTGTGAGGTACGAAACGTCTTTGTCTTAATGGAATTATATGTTAGCAGAGCCTTTGGCTTGCAAGTGTTAGCCCTTGAGGCACACAAATGAGTTGATTGTAATATGGTGTGTTATTAAGAAGACGAACGGTAATACTAAAGTCTAGTGGTGTGAGCCAGGAAGCTGGCCAAGGGCATAAAGGCCCGGGAATATTACCCCTGTTAAGGACCAGCTGAGAGCTCAGCCAGGAGGAGACGCAAACGTCATGAGTACATTGGCGACGGTCCATTTTCATGTGGAAGTCCAGTACGGACCACCGCCGACTGTACCCCTCCCGCCACAACCCAAGGAGTAGAATACAACTGAGAAAGATAACCCCCGAATATAGGGAAGAGGACCACCAAGCCCAACAGACCGTCTAAACGCTCTTACACTGAATGAATAATTCATACTCCTGTAACATGAATAAGAACTCAATACCATACCACCCTTAACGACCAAGCGTTGTAGAAATGGACACCACCAGAGGCGAGTACGACCACTACCGTAACGTCGTAGAAAGGATCACCCAAGACATCAGGGCAAGCGGACCGGGAGCGCCATGAGCTCCGCGAGACCGTCGCCCGTAATGAGGACCTTTAACCACCATACCATTGTACCATAAAACCAAACTGTAAAAAGAGATTATATTGAGGACATGGAGGAAAATTGAAAGTACACCGTCCTGTTATGTTCAAAGTCCAAACCTAATCTTGTGTACACACAATACAGTGACGCTAGAACCTTATCGTGACGACACATGTGGAGAAACAAATTCCGAGCGTTTACGCTACTGTAAGTCTAAGGTGAGGGCGGACTTGGTTAATCTAATGACAATGTGGTTAGGAAATTTTCCAATCCCAAATACCGTCTTTTTCATGAACAATCATTCTAACGGTACTCAAGAAACCAATGCAGCAGTAAGACAAACAAGTCGGAAACCGACAACTCTACTTGCATGGTGCGCGTGCCACTGCAAGCGCTGATTTAAACAATGTACCAATAATTTCATCTACCCCGCGCACTTGCTATTGCAAGTGCTGCAAACAACTACGACCGCAATTACCACTGCTAATATCGCTACAAACGAATTCTGTAAACTGTGTAGACCAATGATACAACACCATGGCTACCAATAATCACCAAACAATTGTACACCTCTAATATAAACTACAGAACTACAATTGTTGCAATAAACCACTAAGATACGAGGCCTACGACCTCGAAGGACCCGACGAGTCCGACTAACGCAATAAAAAGGGCACACCAGCCCATAACAAATTATAACTACTAAGCAAGAACGAATCAAATGACACCGACTTAAGAGCCAAGATAACATAATTTAATTATCAAACCATTTAATGGCTGAATTGGAAGTGGACGGTGAAACCTGATTCCCAGGGATCAAAGGAAACCAACCACAAATTAGGGTGGAAGGTAGTTCAACACTGGTGCTGATCACACCAGGGTCGAATGACTCCTGAAACTCTTCACAAGTTGCCACAATTAATCACAGACAGGATAGTTACAAACAACTATCAACAATTTAACAATAAGATATTAAATAGGAAACTCGTAACTAACAGTTTACGTTATATATATATATATATATTAAATCATACAAAATAAAATTTTGGAGAGAATACGATCGTATAACAATCAGTACCGACAAAACACACTACCAGTATACGCCAACCTATGATGAACACCAGGGAATTAGTAAAACGTATCATTCCACAGATAGACCAAAAGTAAGAAGGACAATTCCACCGTTATACGGCCATTACCAACATCATTCGCAACAATGAACGCGAATCAAAACTTAACGCACAAAATATTTATCACCCCTGAGCACTACCTTTATCAAGGAGTGCTACGTACAGTGAGGTACAATTAAAAACGAACAAATGTCAAGATTAAGTTTACGTGTATTATCAAGATCATACTGATTATGAGACAAGTTCTAAGTAGAAGAAGGGCAACCACCACGGGCGTCCTGCCATGTAAAAACGATAAGTATCAATATGTGTTAAAAACATGTCGTTTACTACTGTGACGACTGTCAGTGATGAATGAATGAGTAAATTAAAACAATGACAAACACCTAAATCGATATTACAAAACACTCAAACCGAACGCTAAATAGCACAAATACGCAAGTACCTAATGTACAAATAAAGGGCATAAGATCAGGAGACCGGGAACACCGACTCCAATTACCTTTCGAGGTCTATTAGTAACATAACAATGCCTAAGTTAATATATTGAAGGAAGGGAGTTACGGTACATACCGCAAGCGATGAGAATAATAATGATGATTAACTAACAGGTGTCAAACCGCGCACTTAAATAAATAAATAAATAACTGCAGTTACAAATAACTAGCACTAAACAATAAGTAACAACAAAGACATTGCTTACTAGCCAAATACCAGAAGTATATAGCAGCATTCAATGCTAATCACTAATAGTGATAAATGTTTAGTCCTAATGGACAAACATAATCTTGTGAGAAATGGCATACCCTTTGTAGATGTGGTACCGCCAATGAGAATGATTGGAAAGTGAAGAGCCGAGTTGCTCAAGCAGTCATGCAATCTACAATACACCCAATTAAACGCTCAACACGAATATTACATAAACCGATTGCAGCCATACAAACGAATCAACATTTAACATTTAACTGATTAACAACCAAGTGCTACCTCTAGTGTATTACTAGAGACATGAGTCCAGGGAACAAAAATAATGTTTTTAACCACTTTACCACCATACTACTAGAACATTAACACTTACGACAAGATAACCGACAATACGGACAAATTAACATTGAACTACAACAAGGACATCCATCAAAAGGGAGATTGACAATTGAATACTTCACAATAGCCGTGTGACGAACACTACCAGTTCACTAAACGAGACATGGGACGACCGCACTCCGATAGGAGCATGTGGGCCTGACAGACTTATTTATAAGTTAGTTAGGTAAGTAGTAATGTATCAGTACCCCATGCATGTAGACAAGTAGTGTTAGGAACACGAGAAGTAGTCACACTGGTGGAACACGAGCCTTTAATTACGGTCCAAAACCGTGTATAATTACGGTTCTGGACCGTAATCTACGCGGGCGTCAATAAAGATGGCGACGTCTTTAATTACGGTTTAAAACCGTAATTAAAGGCCCTTTTCCGTCCCACGTGTCATTGACTTTACATTACGGTTATTGGTAAAACCGTAATGTAAAGTATACACTTTAGATGACGGTTTTAACAATAACCGTAATGTAAAGTCTTTTGGCGCGCGCGCCTAAAGGACTTTAGATTACGGTTATTGTTAAAACCGTCATCTAAAGCGTAATTTTTTTTTACAAAGCTACACAATTGCAACAGAGCCAGAATTATAACAGATAAGCAACAGAGGGCATCAGACCAACAAATGTGCAGAAACTGCACAATTGAAACACCTGAATCAAATACCAACAACACAAATTCATTCTCTGCGCACAATTGCAACAGAGATAACATCTAATATACACCAGATCGAAAATCTGTTACAGCAACAAAAAATATTCAATACAGCAGAATCTGTTACAGCAGCTAGCAATTCATTACAAAAATATTCAATAAGCAGCTAGAATCTGTTACAGCAGCAGCAGCTAGCAGAATCAGAGGGCTACAAAGGTAGCAGTGTAACCTATACATGGTAGATACAGCTAGGATGACTCCCAGCAAGAAATAGCATAAAACAGAAGCGTAAAACAGTACAAAAACGGTGCAGAAAACTGTGAAAAACAAAATCCATCATAGCAGCATCAGAGCTAGCTAGTCTACCACTCCATTCTCATAAACATGGCTGACATGCTCTCTCTGACATGCAACAAGTCGTTTGGACTGTAAGTCGAGAATTTGGCAAAATGCTCTTTAATCTGCAACAAGAAAAGGAATGGAACACATAATGAGATTAAGATAAAGACACAAAAAATCTGCCGAAAGAATTAAATACAAGACAACGTTCGTATTACCTTGTCTTTATCATTCTTAAATCCTGGGAAGTACCCGCAGAACTCGTACATATACCGCATCACGTAGTACCCGCAACTCCTAGAATCCTTTTGGGTAGGGCACTAAATCACCAAAATTCACAAATGTAAAACAATTGTACAAAGATAATAGCAGCACGAATGAAATACATGAATTACCAAACCTTGATGTAATCGACGGTCAAATCACCAAACTCTCCCTGAGGGGTTTTTTTGTAACAACTGTTACATATATTAACAAAAGCGTTTAGCAAAATGAACAAGTACATTAATTTTGGTTCAAAAAACTTACAAACAATTAAATAGTAATAAAAACTTACTCTTTGATTAAGTCTTCAGTGTTGAATTCTGTCCACTGCCCTAGTGGATCTAGAACGAGCAGAGTAGCGGTGGCAGCGCAGAATATAAACAAAGCCCAGTGGTGGCTACAATGTCAAATACAAAATGAAATGAGAAATGAAGGTAAAAAAGTTAGCTAATTAGTATGTAATTTTATATCAGAACTCACGTTTGGTGATACGGCATTAGAATGAATAATTTATTCTTCGATCAGCAACATTGAAGCAATGAATCATGTATTACAAAACCTCCCGGGTCCCTAGTGACTGAGTCGTACGATAAACGCTCCGGGCACACCGCAGTAATGGAGGTCATGTCCTTCTCAGCACATCTCTCAAGCAGACCTCTATTATATCACATGTACTATAAAAAGTTAGCCAATGCAACTTCATAGATACTTATTCTATATGTTTTTACAGTATGAGGAAAGAACACTTACTTTACATAAGCTTGAATAATGTTAATGTTCAGTAATCTCCACACATCATCTCTCTGATGTCCCCAAAGTTGATTGTCGTGATCATATCTTCTTCGTAGTGAAACATCGACTTTGGAAGCGTCATCATGAAGTTGATAGTGAGATGACTTCAATGATCTTGTCGTAGAGATTCATCTGACGAGCCCCAAAACATTAACAAGTTTTTGTGGCAGTGAGAGCTTATTTTTAGGCGCCTCAGAAGTCCTGGTGACCCCGGACGGGCGCTGGATTCTTACCTTTCGCACCCCGACTCACTGGATTCTTACCCTTCACACACAAACAGTAAAGCATAAATGTAAAGATAATTACTAATTGATTATTATAGTAACATTAAACATTTATCTAGAACATACCCTTGTACTTCTGACAGGATTCGCCGGCGCGCTGATCTCTTCTTCTGGGCCGGGATACGCGGCGAGGAAGCTCAGGGATCTCAGGATTCGCCGGCGCGCTGGTCTCTTCTAGTCTGGGCCGGGTTACGCGGCGAGGAAGCTCAGGGATCTATAATAGATTAGTAGACACTTAATCTAAATAATGCATTTTATTAGATACTAAATGGTTGTCAAACAGTCTTACCTCATCGGTGACAACAATATAACATGCTGGCCAGGGCAATATGTCTCCCTTCGCTTCGATCAGCGTGCATTTGTTGTCAAACGCCATTGGAAGGTATGCATGCTCAAATCCATCAATTATCAGGTCCAAGGTCACACGCGCGTAGAATGGGGGACGTACGAAACTGATGAGCGTGAGTGGACCTGATGGCAACACCGTCCCGTAGGCCGCATCTACAGGGTGCCCTTCTAATGGTATTTGGAGACGGCATTTTTGTTGCTCCTTTAATAAACAGAGATAATACGTGAAATAAATAAGTGAGTCCAATCTAATACTATTTAAATGACTTTATTTTAGGAGAAAAATAGTTAAACAAAGTTAACCTGGATGTTGGCAAACGGGTACGGGTCAGCGGCCGGAGCACAACTAGACGAGGAAGACAGTCGAGGAGGATCTTGCTGCTGCTGCTGAGTAGTCGCATGTGCAATCGAATTCAACGCTTCCTGCAGCCTCTCCTCGATAGCCCGGCGCTCAGCAGCCTGTTTCTCGTCATTAGCTTGGCGCTCAGCAGCGAACTTACGCTCTACCATCGCCTCGACTTCAGCAGCACTCATCTGACCCTTCCTAGCAGATGGCGGGAATACGTGCTTCTGACGTACTTCTCCCCCAAATCCTCTAACACGCCCCGGGTGATCCTTCTTCCCAAGTATTTGATTGAGAGCGTCGTCTTGAGAAGGAGGAGCGTGTATGTCTACTTCTCCTCTTGTGCCGCTTCATACTGTCCAATTGTCAAAGAAGTTAACACTAAATTTAAGATCAACAAACACTTGAGTATATAAGTAAATTATTTAACAGCTACTTTCAAATACTTACAATTTGGTTAGCCAGTTGTTCCATCGCAGCATGAGGAAATATCCTCTGACCTTCGCTGGTCGTTTTCTGGCGTCCCAGTATGTACATCTGCACCCTCCTCGCCTCAGAGACATCCTCGATCGGGCATTCACTTCCATCCTCGTTCCTCGTGTCAGCAAACCAGCTTCTTTCCACATGTCGAGGCTGCCCACATATCCCCTTCGTCCCATGGTGTGGGGGTAGAGATTAGCTTCACGGTTTTGCCGTGCTTGTTCTTGTTTTTGCTGTTAAGAAAGTACAACAGAAAATTAATTAGAAAATCAGGGATAAAGCATTATGAGCATTAATTAAGAAAAGAGTACACACAAACATACCCTGAACTCGGGGGTGGCGTGCCGCTCAACGAACTCCTTCCACTCCTCTTCAGTGATCATGCCATTGTACACAACATACGGCGGAGGCTCACGTGGGGGCACCCTGTTGATCCAATGCTCAACCAAGTAGTGGCGGAATGATTTAGCTTTGTGGACACCAAAGAAAGAACGGTCTTCTCACTTCTTCTGGGATCGTATCGTTCTTGCACCCTTCCAGATGGTCTCCTTAACTTTTCCGGGACTTGTTTCCAGTGTGGTTGATGCAGCAATGTGATCTGGCAGAGTCCCTAGCATACTAGCGAACTGCTACCTGCTGCCCCACAATACCTCCATACTTGTCCCACAGAAGACTAATCTCATCCGGTTTCTGCAGTTTCAACCCACGGGTCGGACCTTACCGCTGGGTCTCTGAGTAGCACTCGTAGAAGGTGCACTCATGGAAGGCCAACAGCAGCAGCGACAGATGTAGATGGGCCAACAGCAGCAGCGGAGATGAAGATGGGCCAACCGCACACGCAGATGTAGATGGGCCAACAACAGCAGCGGTAGAAGGAACCGGTACCATTTGCTGCTCATTTTCGAACTCACGGCAAAATATATTGAACTCTTCATCAGCCATGTCCGGATCAGCCATGCTTGCAAGGATTGAAATACAATTTGAATTAAATTAAGCATTTCATAATGGTCATATACAAGCAAAAAATAAAAGAGTGTTAATTTCATATAAATTTTTATAGTAATAACTTACATACACAATATCTCTCAACCCACATTCCCTCGTTATGGTCTGATCGTATACTCATGATGACCTGTGACCTCAGCCTCTTCCAATGAAATAGGAACAGTTGGAGGTTCATCTTCTGCATCATACTCATCCTCATACACCATACCATCCACACCAACTATTCCTCTTCTCCCTTTAAGCACAACAGACCATCTAGGATTACAGGGATCAGTTACATAAAATACTGCTTAACCTTCGTCCCAGCAACGAATGGCTCAACCGTGGAGTAGCTCTAGACAGATCAACCAGTTTCATACCATGCTCCCTCACGGTAGCATGATTGTTGTTAACCCAGTTACAGCGGAAAACACACATTCGTAGCTGTTGTAGTAATACCCAGATGTCTTGTATAACACCGAAATATGATTGTTGTACTGAGACTGGACTATGACCCACGACACCGATGTCATATAAGTTTTTGATAAGCTTCAAGCTCTACACACTGTTTTGATTCGTTGACTTCGATCATGACGTTCTGTGAAAAAGGTGATCCGTTGACATCGTACCCCTCATAGAAATTACATCCAGATTTGGTCCAAATGCAACTACTTTAATCAGTTCAGGCACATTTGTGGACTGATCGGACAACACTCTGTCTTTGAACCATCGGAAAAATGTCCTATTCTGCTCATTTTGTAGTCTAACGTCACTCATGTCTGGATATTGTGATCTTAAAATACACAAGTGTTCATCAAAGTATGGTTCGACATCTTCAAGATGACTTAGCACAACTAAATGAGCTTTGTTAAGAGTGTCTATGTTAATTCTTTTCAGTTTCCGTCTAACCGTGCCAACACCCTTCAATCTGCCCTCGTGTCTAGAACATGGAAGTCCAATGGTATCGACACCTTCTAGGTAATTGGTGCAGAAGTCTACAACTTCCTCTGTGATAGTGCCCTCTATAATACTACCCTCTGGGTGACGACGGTTCTTCATTTTCTTCTCCAGGACACCCATGTACCTTTCGAACGGATACATGTAGCGAAGGTACAAAGGACCACACATCATAATCTCTCTTACAAGATGCACGAGGAGATGTATCATTATGTCGAAGAACGATGGAGGAAAATACATCTCCAGCTGGCACATTGTCACAATAAGATCCTTTTGTAATTTAGACAGAGTGTCCACATCAAGAACCTTAGATGAAATGGATTTGAGGAAGACACTGACGTTTGTGATTGTGTGTCTGACAGCATCCGCAAGATCCCACGTAGTGCAATGAAAAATTCTTGAAGTAGGACATGATAATCGTGAGATTTCATTCCTACTAATTTGAAATCTGTCATGGGCACTGGGTTTCTTATGTTTGAGGAGTAACCTGATGGCACCTTGATGTTGTAAAGGGTACTGCATAGACTATGTTTCTCTTCTTTAGACAGAATGTGACAGGCAGGAGGCAAGAATGTGCGTTTTCCACGTTCTTGCGGGCCAAGCTCTGTGCGTATGCCCAACTCAATTAAATATTTTCTTCCTTTCAAATGATCCTTTGTCTATCCTTTTATGTTCAAAAGGGTGCTAGTGATACTTTCACCCACGTTCTTCTCGACACGCATCCCATCGATACAATGTCTAACCTCCAGATGCTGCCAGTACTGTAGTTCCTAAAATATTGATTTCTTTTTCCAAACACTTTTTTCACCACTTTTGGTTGGCGGCCCGAAGTTGTTCACAATATTATCCAACTTTTTGTAAATCTCTGTACCTGTCAAAGGCTGGCGCGCCACGCTGTGATCAGTTTTCCCATCGAACTCTTTCGCCATCTTTCGATACTTATGTCCTTTTGGAAGCATTTTTCGGTGGCCCATATACACGTTTTTGCCACTATGTTTCAAGCGAATGCGACAAGTGTTTTCACCACAATTCGGACACGCCAACGCCCCCTTGATTGAATAGCCTGAAAGATTACCATAGACGGGGAAATCATTGATTGTGCAATACAACATAGCACGCAAATTGAAGTCCTCTTTACTGAATGAGTCGTAAACCGTAGCCCCTTCATTCCACAAGAGTTGTAGATCTTCAATCAAAGGTTGTAGGAATACATCAATTTTGTTGCCCGGTTGATTTGGACCCGATATTAACAAAGACAACAAGATGTGTCTTGGTTTCATGCATAACCGCGGTGGTAGATTGTAAATAACCAAAAGCACAGGCCAGGTACTGTGTATGCTACTCAAAGTACCGTAAGGGTTCATCCCATCCGTGCACAAGCCTAGCCTTAGGTTTCTCGGTTCGTTACCAAACTCAGGAAATTTTACATCTATGTTTCTCCACTGTGGTGCATCAGCGGGATGTCTCAATCTGCCATCCTTTTTCCTGTGAACTGAATGCCACCGAAGATTCTCTGCGTCTTTCTCAATGGAGAACAAACGTCTGAACCTTGGAATGATGGGCAGGTACCACAGTACCTTAGCTGGTGGACCTTTCTTACTACCGCTGATGTGAGTTTGTTGTTTCTTATACCGTGACGCTCCACATGCTGAACAGCTTTCAGCAAATTCATCCGATTTCCAAAACAGCATGCAACCATTTGGACAAGCATGAATTTTCTGGTACTCCATACCCATTGGGCACATCAGTTTTTTGGCTGAGTACGTAGTCGTTGGTAAAACGTTGTCCACCGGAAGAACATATTTCAATAGTTCCAGGAGGTCAGTAAAACTTACATCGCTCCAGCCATGTTTCGCTTTCAAGTTGAATAGCTTGAGGACGACACTCAACTTGCTTAACTTTGTAGGGTCACACCCGGGGTACAACGGTGTTTTGGATGAATCCAACAAATTTTCATACTTGTCCGGCATTGAAGAGTAATGTCGTTCCACATCTTCGAGCATAGACTCAATGTCATCATCCCAGAAATCTGGCTCAATGTTCGCTGTAATGTCTTCTGGATCACCCGCAACTGTATCATCTCCAAGTTATGTTTCTGTGTTTGCCTGACCATTATCCCCTTCGTCAGGCTTAATAACATCGAACGCACTCTGACCATGCCATTGGATTATGTCTTGGAAATCTTTTGTAAAACCGCGGCGGATCAGATGTTCCTTAATTGTTTCAACGCCGTGATATCTCAGATTGTTTTGGCAGTCAATACACGGACAAAATATGTATCCCTTGTTTGTAGGTTTCAGATTGTTCGCCAACACCGTGCATAACTTATCAACTCCTTCTAAAAACTTGTCGTCCAAATTTCCGTTGTAAATCCACGAACGTTCCATCTCCTTCTAGCTATTTATATGAAGGCAGACATTTCATACCGTCACCCGTGGCAGAGTCTTTACACTTTTGTATCTTATCAACCTAAATCCATCCATGAGTATTAAATCCCACCGGTGAACGTGTTTTTAATATGTAATTTATTGAAAATTTTGGCAGCATCTCCCTACAGTTATTCAAATGCACGATATTATGATATTAATCAATAATATATGCATTCGAAGAACAATAAAGAGATACTGCAGAAATAATCAATAAAGTACATATTAAAAACACATTCACACCCTAGGTGTGAGATTTAACAATCATGGACAGTCCCGGCAGGGACTGCCGAAGATATACCTCTATTAGGTATATCTAGGGCGGATAACTATGTTTGGTAGTTTGTCAAATACTGTATGTATATATGTAAATCTTACCTCTGGTAGACGATTAGCCGATGCAAAGACAGTTGAGGTCGGAGGTCAAAATAAAGTCGTAGTCCTGATGCATAAAGGAAAAACGACAACATTAGAATTCATCAAAAAATCAAGGTTAAAATGCTAGCTAAACCGCGGAAAAAATTCGACAGCATCTCCTCTATATTTCAGACGTTTCCTAATCAGTTTTATCAACGTCAAATTCGCACGCACCATCAAAATTACTTATACACTAATTTTATATTTATCTTGAAGAAAGGTAAGCTGTATTAACCGTAACAAGTACAAGAAATCAACTGTAACAAGAATCATCAAACAAGAATCACAACTTCGAATCTGCTAAGAGATATATCTACCAGGCCAAAGGCTCTGAACTAGTTTCATATTTGAAAACTACAAAACTATGTATTAATTGTAATACTAAATGCTAAGAATAAGTAAATACATCAGTTTACAGTTTGGTTTGCAAAATTACCGTTACTGCACCAAAGTGGGCAAGTAGTGCAGAAATCAGCCCATGAACTAGGTTGCAATTAACTGTGAATCTGGGCACAAATATATGAACAAGGTTAGAACATTTGCCACTACACTCAAGATTCGACAGAAACGAGGTTAGAACTAGCAATCGACATGCATATGAACAAAGTTAGAAAAAAACGACAATTGATCGACCGCGCGCATACCCAGTACACGATAGAGACGTCGACGGTGACGACCAGTGTACGTAGATGGGTGGTGACCGGTGGCGAAGGGAGTGACAAAGGTGGTGGGAGCGACGGCGGCGATGGCCGTTACTAAGGTGATGGGAGAGAGGAGGCGATTTCAGTGAGGAAGATAGCGCGAAAGAGAAGAGTTACTGTAAGTACAGTGTGTAGAGTAAACGGGCAAATGTTGTAGTTAAAAGGACTTTAGATTACGGTTTTCATGAAAACCGCAATCTAAAGTCACACTTTAAATGACGGTTACTGAAAAACCTTAATCTAAAGTATAACAAAATTAAAAATTAGCGCGGAAATTATTTGGCCTATGCTGGGTTTCGAACTCAAGATCGATGGTGTTGACTCATGTACCCACGGCCATTAAGCCATGAGTCTTATTCGATCAAACATATGTAACACATTAATATAAAGTTATTTTTAATCTAAAATACACTGGTAAAACGACATCATTAACTGTAATTTAGATTACGCGCGGTGTCAAAAAAATCAAATAATACGGGAAATATTTGGCGTCAGGTCAAAACGACGTCGTTGACCATCAGTCAGAGGTAGGCGCGCCTTTTTTAGGACGGATTTTAGCTGACGGTTATTAGTAAAACCGTAATCTAAAGTCCATTGACCGAAAAGCGCGCGTCAACACGGGACTTTAGATTACGGTTTTACTAATAACCGTCAGCTAAAGTCCGTCCTAAAAAAGGCGCGCTACCTTCGATCGATTATTGCTTACGGTTAATTCAATAAAAATCGTTAATTAATTCCGGCCTTCCTATTAATCATGGTTTCTGTTAAAGCCGTGATTAAACCACCATCATTAAATGCTTCCGTTCCACTAGTGTCAACTCCGTACTAAGGACAGGGATGCAAATCACCTCGAAGATGGACGAAAAGAGCCACAGCTAACCAACGGCCTAGAGGAACCAGGAACCTTCAACATAGAGTAGCAGACGGTACACAGTGAAGACAAGGAGACCCTTCGAAGACGACGACAGTGATAACAGAAACAGGAAACCCACTGTATGGACGAATAATACGTAGAACCCTCATAAGGATGGGAACTTAAACGCGTGACTACGCAACGATAAAAGAAAAAGCTAGCACACTAGCAGATGCCTCAAGCAAGGAACAAACGTTACGATAACTAACAACCATCGAATCGACTGAAATATGGTGCGCGCGGAAGCGACCAACGGGAACAGCCATCAACAATAAACACGTGGGCGAACTCGAATGAGTAAAACTCACAGAGAATAATGTGGAATGGAAGATGAAGCTGCAGAACTCTATTACGAGCACAACATATGGATTCCCCTGGCAGAAAGAAGGGAGAACCATACGAACGCTGACGCTAAACCGATACACGGGAAGATATAATATATATCAACACGAAGCAAGTATCAAGGAATACAACAATGTGTTATTCCGGAACAAAACCACTAGGAGACATGGATGACAATCTTTATCTAAGTGAACAAGAAGGCTAGTACGCCTCAATATTAGAAAGACAAGTGCAAACAACACTAAGTACTAATAATAGCCAATGCCATATGACACCTAAATCTGAGAATCAGTAAGAGAAGACATACGCGAATATACGCTATTAATCCAAACGATGGGATATACGACAATAGAAAGAGGCAAACTGAACCTATATTCATCGGTCTACACCACTGTACGGAGCGAGTGGGCCCATTAGAACAAATTCGGGAGAGAGCACAAACACATGCCTCACCCTTTAAATGTTTGGAGCCCGGGAGGACTAGAGTTATACCCGTCTCTCTGACATGAGAATAATCTACTCCAAAGGATGACAACGCCACATGAGCGTTAGGGAACTCTATGAGAGCCAAGTATCCAGCGCTCCTTGTCGAGCGACTGTTGTATACTTGTGGGTACGGAGGCGTAACCCTTTTTAAGGGGGGTAGAGGCTCTTGGCTGTGCACATGTTTACACTGAATTTTGTTGTTTTGTATGCGGGGCATACAATGATTTGTTGGTATCCGGGGCATACGATGTTGTTGTTTGTTGTTTCGAATGCGGGGCATACAGTGAACTGGTAGTATGCGGGGCGTACGTTGTTTGTTGCTATTGTTTGGTCATTTTGTTGGTGTTGTATGGTACGCGGGGCATACGTGGTTGATTTGTTTGTGTGAGATGTGCACTTGTATGTATGAATCTTATGAAATACTTATTTCAATGATGTGTTTACACCTATGTGTAGTACTTTTCTTTATGATACTGTGATATATATATTTATAGTGCCTTGTAGATTGACTACATATGGTATCGCCTAGATACGAAATGAATCATTAGTTATGGAATGTGGAACGATGATAGGTTATGGACACCTCGGGGAGGTTGTCAGGGTTGTAGAACTGATAGGAAATAACGGTGCTGATGGATCGCCTACATCCATTTGTTTGAACTAACGCCACAAATGATGGCTATGTGAGGTATAAGCACAATACGACGTGTGTAAACGATATATCATATAGATATACATTACGGGATTATATGGGTAGTTACAAATACACCTATCTAAGTAAAGCGACTTCGGGATGAAGTCTTTTTAAGGGGGGTAGATTGAAATACCCCTAATTAATTAAATATTGATTAAACATATACTCAATTAAAATTAAGGCCTAAACATGCCTTAAAAATAAATTAAACGCAACAAAGTTTAATAGAAAACAAGAATTACACCCTTTGACCTTTTAGGATGATTAAATATCCAAACGAACTCCGTTTGACCTAAAATTTTAACCTGAGCCTTATAACTCATAAAGGAATATATTAAAAACCGTTTCCAAGGGAAACGAAGCTCAGAAACGCACTAGAACACAAAATGTGCACTAAGCTTCCTTAGAACACATTTTTTGTGAAATTGTCTCTAAAATGAGTTTTGTTTGATTTTAGGGTCTTAAATACCCTTAAATAATTAAAAATTATTTGAACATATAATTAATTACATTAAGGCCTAAACAATTAAGCATATAAAACCATATGGCGTAAGGTTTAAATTAAGGGGAATGTGTTACATTATTATGAGCATGTAACAACTTGTGAACAAATGAACAATTAAATTTAGTACGGACATATACATGTCCGAAAACATGACAACATCGTATATAATAAATAATAACGTCGCATAGTTACGAATAACTAAATCGCGACAAAATAAAAGGGTCGTACATATACAACGTAACAAAATTAACTGGTCGCGTATCTAACTAATAATGCAATGTATTATATAGTCTCACATATATATAAATAAGCTTGTATATAGCTTGTACAAAAAAAAAGGAGCAATCACGCTCCCGCCGAGGTTCAAACCCTGTACCTCTCTTATACCTCCTGAACGTTTTAACCGGATGAGCTATGCTCAAATTCGGTAACTTATACCAACGAATCAAAACTAGTATTATGTCAATCAAGGTAATGTGAGTACGTCTCTTTACATAATATTAAGTAAGCTATCTATATCTTCCAATCTCATCTGATCATTACCGTCTGTCTAATGTACCCACCTTATCCATTTGAACGCCTGCAAAGCCACCGAATAACAAAAAAAATATAAGTTTATGACATGTGTACATATGATATAAAGTAACATCTTACTACATAAATTATTAACACTCATCTTTTTCCACCATAACCACCCATATCCGCCTGCTCCCTGTGTCACCCTGATCCATTAGCAGGCCATGATTTGTTAATTGCTATTCTATAAGTATGGGTTTAAATACATTCCATGCTCAAACGGTTTCCCACATAGAAAACATTGTCTTACTCTCCTACCAACCCACACCTACTACAATTACCTGTCGGTTGCTTTTTCCCCCATGACCATACCTTTCCTTCTCCTTCCAGCGTAATATTCCAGTTTCTTCCTAGCTGCTTCATAACCGAGAGCATACCCACTTTCCATGGCTGCTATCCCAAGTTGTAGGTAAGTTCCATGGCAAAAACATAACAAATCTTCTCCTCTTTTCCTCCTCTCTTCAAAGGACTTATTCATCCTGATTTTTATACAGCAAGATGGCCTGTGTTAGTGTGCGAAATGAGGAGGGTTCTCGGCTAAAAACCAGAGAAGGAAGGAGAAGTAACATACAAGCAAAAAAAACAAGAAACCTGCATAAAACTAGCCTAAATCTCTACTGTTTATTATCGATTTCCTTCCTGTTGTTCCCAGCTCTCTAAACTTTTCTCCTTGCTCCTTCCGCGTACGAGACCAGAAGAAAAACGTTCATGGTCCATGCAGTGGTAACGTCCATACAAGGAGTTTCATTTCCATCTTCTCGGTAGGTTGTTTTTTTTCCCCCATCTATACCTCTGGTTCTACGGTAACATACTTCCAGCTTCTTAGTTTAATCCGGGTTATCTTCTTGCAAAAAAAAAACAGAGGAGAAACCTCCTAGTTCATGCCGTAACAGAACTCATGCAACTCTCTTGCTGTACCAAGCTACGGTAAGGAAAAAAACCACTGCTTTCCTTCCTTGCTTTACTGGTAATATTTCTAGCTAGTCTTGAGCTCTTTCTCTGTTTTCTTTCACGTTCAAAACCAGAGGAGAAGTGCCCAGACCTATGAAACAGAAGGATCCAAACAAGTCCAAGTAAACCTCCTTGCTGTACCAAGCATCGGTAAGAAAAAAAACTAGTCATCTTCTTCTTCCTTCTGCCGATAATATTACCAGCTCCATCTAAGCCATCCTCCTTCTATTTCCTCCACGTACAGAACTAGAGGAATCCCCAGCTTATTCACTGCCTTCTCCACGTACAAAACAGAGGGCAAACATCCATGCCTTGCGCAGTAGCCATACCCATACAAGGAGCTCCATCCACATCCATTTCGGTAAGGAAAAACCATGTCCATTTCCTTCTTGTATTACCGGTAAAACACTTCCAGTTCTCTTTGCTTAAATCGCTGCTTTCTTCACGTAAAACCAGAAGGTTCCCAGCACTTAGTGAAGGAACAAAATCCCAGCAAGGACTCCTATTGATGGTGAGTTCCGGTAACAAAAAATTACCACCATTGCTCACTAATATTTACCAGTTACATAGTATGTTCTACATGGTGTTTTAATACTTTTCCTTGCCTTGAAAGACCAGACGTGAATAGCCTCTATGGTCAGCCCATGTTAAGGTATATACTATGCCTTTTACTAAGCATAAAACTACCCTTAATGATCCTTATATTACATGGGTGATATGTGCTCTTTTCCATGCACAAAATGTTGCCGCATGGTGCTGTTACCATGGGGAAATCCTACAACAATAAAAAAAATGAAGAGAGGAAGCTTAAGGATATACCTAACAAAGTAAGGTAAATCTATCATTAAATGCTATCATAATTATGCTTAAGTGTTGGTTATGTTTGAAAACTAATTCAAGGATTTTGTAAAAATAGGCCGAGAGCCTAAAGAGGAGTTGGGTGTGGTTGGAGGCTGTGTGGAAGATTTTAGTTGACAAAAGTCAATGTAAGAATACTTAACATCCTTAGTATATAGTTGTCATGTCATTATGCTAATTAAAAATGAAAACTGTGGGATTTATGGGCATTATAAAATTTAATTATGTATTAAAATGTTTAATAACATTTTTAGTTGATAAGGTAAGGTTTAGATGACATTATGTCATGGGGAGTAGTTAAATAATTTTAGAAAACATTAAAGGAAAACTATACTATTAGCCATAAACATATAGTGTTTTATGACATTTATATGTAACATTTTATTTTATGTTAATTATTGTAATAAGGCCAAGCATTTTACGCCATTTTATTCAATTGTTATTTTAAGTTAAAATTGAATTTTAAACAATAATAAACATTAATGTAAGGGTTTGGGACTGATTTGCAATTTAAATAAAATTTAGAGGCTGAAAATAAATAAAACCGAATGCTATATGTTAAGAGAGTTGTCTTATGAATTTTATTAAGTTTTATTAAATATCTGGGTCAAATTGTAATTTTTGAGAAAATGTGGTCAAACCGCAAATACATAAATCTATGGTCAAGCTAGTGCATATTGGGTCAACATTGACCAAAATAAAAGCGTTGACCAAAATGTATAACACAAATAATTAAATTATGAACTTAAGCTAACATTAGAGATTAAGTGTCAAGTTTATGAAATTTTGGGGTGTAGAGTGTAAATACCGAAAATAATGGGTTGGTTTGGTTAATATAGTGATTTATATCCTAAGTATAAAGTTTGGGAATTTTTGGAGTTATATAAGTGGGTATATTGATAAAAGAGTATGATATATGATTTTGTGACATATAAGGTATATAATATAATCTGGGTCAAAATGTAAATAAAGGAAAAAAAAATGAATATGGCCGGAAGTGTAGATTAGAAACAATTTAGGGGCTGTTGGGATATAGTAACATAAAACTATAGGTTATATGGATAAGTGATAAGTGTCTAAATGAGCATGTTTTATAGGTGTATTTCATATATTATATTAACACTTTTCTTGCTCATATCTCCACTTCGGTTAGTTTTCCTCTAGTTTATGTTTTATTTTTTATCTCACAAATTTATTGGTTTTACATGAGGAAAACCAAGCTGGGAGTAAAGTAGACGAAGAGACGGACGCATAGACGCAAACGGCTCAGAAAACGGAGCCCAAACGAAGAATCTAGAGCCGGTCGAAGTTTGAAGGAAAATAGGTCACGGTCACAAAGGAACCGCCTGAGGAACCGCCTAAATACAGGCGGACACCACACATTGCAACCGCCTATATTGGGGCGGTCAAGGAGGCGGAAGGAATAGGCAACCGCCTATATTGGGGCGGTCAAGGAGGCGGAAGGAATAGGCAACCGCCTAGATAGGGGCAGTCAAGGAGGCGGACACCAACAGCAACCGCCTAATTGGACGCGGACAGGAGGCGGTCGTGACTAATAATCAGTCGCGCGCCAGTTTTCTTCTTCGCCCGTCTTCGCCGTCTGCAACTTGCCTCCGCTATCCATCTACTCCCGCACCGCCTACCTTATTTCCTGACGCGTTCCAGCTCTCTGTCCCCTACAATTAATGAAGCAAATCAATGAGAGCAATCAACCTGCAATCAATTTTTACGTACGGATCTGCCTCCTCCAAACCTCTATATAAACCCAGCACCATAACTGCACAAAAAAACACCACGTACGACCAGAGGCTGAGGAAATCACACATACAGCTCCACACTCCATTCTCTTCCATTTAATTCATCCCGTAACACCACAATTCTCCATCTTTTATTTATTTTCACCACTTAACCACATTCACGTACGTACCAAACAGAAGCAGTAGTTTACAAGAGAGAGAAAAGAGGCAGGCGAGTGCAGATAGGATGGGTGTTTATTTCTGTCGATGTCTGAGTAATTCTATATTTGTGCTTAGGATGGGTGTTTAACCCAAAATAACTCAGACGTATTTATAATACCGAGTTTGCTTATAAATATTTGTTTTGTCTCTCTCTATTATTAAATGTTTAAGAACTGATCATTTTTACGCATTTACGGTTTCTCTAATTTCAATGATTTTGTAAATTAGAGAATAGACCACAAAGAGAGACAAACGTTAGATATTATCTCCTTGATTAGCAGATAAAATCCATCGCTGTTATAAAAGAATTCTCTCTTAAAGCTAATTAATGATTTTAGACTTTTTCTGATTGTAAAAAGTCTACTGAATTAATTAAGAGTTGACCTTATCTATGATTTAGAAAGGCCACAAGATAAAATTCTTAACAGACAAATAAGAGCAAACTAGGATTATATTTAACATCTGAGTTATAATAGGGCGATTTCACTTCCTTAGCACATTTTCCATCCACTTAATTCACAACTGTTTTTACTGTTTTTATTATTTCTGTACTAATCCAACAACAAATCAAGCTTGCCTCCGGCTAAACCCTTTTTACAGTTTTTATTAACTACCTAAACTAGGATAATTGAACAATCTCTCTGTGGATACGACACTTGTTTTACAACTCCGTATAGGTACACTTGCCTATTAGTTTGTTATAAATCTATATTTATTATAGTGTAGTTTTATCCCAACAATAAGAAATATTAAACCATATAATATAACCTATATATGTCACATGTTATAATGTATGTGGTTATTATGTAAATAAGGAGAATATTGTGGCTGAAAAAAATAAGTATACCAAACAGCTATGGGCTGTTCGGTAACATATAAGAAATGACATATAAAAACTTTATGTTATTGATTATATAATGTTTGGAATCATATAACATACGCTATGTAAAATATTAGAAGATTGTAGTAAAAGTATAAATATGGGAGGTAAAGGGTAAAAAAAAAAAAGAAACTAGGGGGCTATTGGTATTTTTTCAAAATGTGGGAACTATATAGTATACATACTATATGATTTAAGATGTTATAATATATGATGAGTATGGAATGTTATAGATTGTGGTGAAATTGTAATACTTAGAAAGTATGGGGTTTGTAAGGGAATGAAAATAATATACATGCCTTTTCGGCAACAATGAATAAAGGGGGGTATTAAAACCATAGGTTGTATCTCATTATAAAGTTTTGATGTTATAAAACCAGGTATTTATAACATGGTGTAGCTATGTGGGTATATTGTAATTAATAAAAACTATAAGAATAAAGAGGCACAAGTATGTTATATATATATATGTTATTTTCGGTTACAAAAATAGTCACTAAAACTATATGTTATAAAGTTTAATGACATATAAAATATCATACTGTTATACCCAAAATTTTGACCCCCTGGGTTAGGGTCTACGGGTGTGCTGGTGTTGTGAGAGGCATTTTAATCAAGTAGTGAGGGATTCCGGCTCGATCGGCGCGTTCCATGGCATGGGGAACAGCTTCGTCATTTTCAGGGGCGTTTGGTAATCTTTAAAGGCTCCTGAGACCTCCTATAAGCTTTCTCTCTCCTCCAAAGGATGCCCAAATCAGCTTGAAATGCTTTGATATTTTAACCCATGATAGAGGATGACATTCTAAGCATAATGGCGTTGGAATTTTGATTTTTCGAGTTTCCAATAATTTTCTAGCAATTTCTGACTGAATCTGACAAGAAATTCAATTTAAAAATATTCCAACATTTAAAAAATTCGGTTCCACCTCAGAAAATTCATAATATCCATCCTTGACATGTGGTTAAAATTTCACAGCAAAATTCCTTTGGGAAGTCTTTTAATTAAAATACCAAAAAATCTTACTTTACTAGATTTTCTTTATCTTAAGAAAGTCTATATAAGGGGATAGGTTTTTGGATAAAATCAGAACCTCATATGCTCAAGAACCCTAGAGAGTCAGAAACACACAGCCTCCTCTCTCTCTCTCACGTTTCCAACACCCGGCCACCCAAATCATACCGAAAATCCCCCGAAATCACCATCTAAACACGTTTTCCAATCCCCAAAGCACCAATAGTCATCAAAACCCCACAAAAACACCACCAAAACGTGAAGAACAGCAGGAACAACCAACAACCAGAAGCTTGGTTCGAAATCCTTCGGGTCTGCCATCAACGAAGCACTCGACGAATCCCGGTGTGAAGAATCATCTTGAATTGAAGGTAAAACAGGTTACAACTCTACTTTTCTAATTCCCCACGACCTTATTAACTCTCTGTCAAATTTTGGGTTCAAACTAACCTTCGTACGCTTCTGTATTGCTGTTTGTTTAAGCTTCTGTCCAATAACTTGTTTACCAAGTTTCGTGCTTAATTCGAATTCAAATTGAAAACTTTCAATCACTAATGTCTTGTACATCTTTCAGGCTACTCACCCATAAAATTTGAGCCAAAAACACCTTCGGGAACAGCCTCAACGCCGCCGTCCGAGGGCGGTCCGCACCCACGGACGTCATGTCCGGGGTCCCGGACTCCCTGTCCGTAAGCTCGGACGCCCACGGACGGCAGCGGGATTTTTAAATTTTAAAAATTTAGGTTTTCTAATAATGTCCGGGCCCACGGACATCCTGTCCGTGGCCCCGGACTTTACAATTTTATGTTTTCTGTTTAATTCGACTTTTATTTTCATATAGGTTAACTGGGGTCCGTGGTCTCGGACATTAGGTCCGTGGCTACGGACGGAAACAAAATTTGACCTAATTCTGCCTCCGAAACCCTAGTTTAGGTAATTTTAATTTCCACTTTAATTTTCTGTCAAAAAACATTAAAAAATAAAAAAAACAGAAGCGCGCACCTAGGTTAAAAACAACTTTGTAGAAAGCCGTAATTGAACCAAGTAGAGGAAAAACGACCTAGGAAGGGTAATGAAAGTAATTTGAACCCTAATTAAGTCGAATATCAAGCCCCCGAACCCGAACTCTCCTTTCCTAATTTTATCTAGGTTAAAATTAGGTGGCGACTCATAATAGGTTCCAGTGAGCTAGCTTAGGTTTAATAATTATTGTTATATGACATAGTTATTAATCTTAGGCTATAAGTGGACCTAAAACCCGATTAGATCCCAATCAAGTTAATCCACATAGGATAGGGTTTAAAATCGAGGCTCACAGACTGGCGACTCTGCTGGGGACAAATTCTTAATTTAAACTTGTTTAATTTTAAGAAAGAGGGCTTAACTTGAAAACGTTTATTTATGGCTTTTACTATGTTGCTTGTTTATTTCTGTGCACACTTTAATTTTTGCACCCTTGCATCATATGAGAGCGAGGGTCCACGCAAACCAATTCCACCCCGGGACCCATTTGAGGGTCCCCTACCAGGGACTCACACCTTTTAGGTGATGTGAATAAGTGGGGGAAAAGAGGAGGGTGTCGTCTAACCACACCCCTTTAATACCTGGGCCTTAGCCCTAAGCATTTTCCTGGCAGTACCCTTACCTAGCCCATTGTTTGGTCAGTCAAAGACCCGACCGTGGACGCACACCTTTAGGTGATGTGAAAAAGTGGGGTAGCCCAAGGAGAATAGCGTGCAAGCCCTATTCCTTTGTGGTGACCTGGGCCCGTGCCCCAAGCACCTCTCCGGATCGATCTGTACCCATTGGACTGAGTTATTTCGTGAGAACATTTGCATCACCTCCTTAGGTAGAACTTCTGTGTATGTGCTCCTTTTCTCCTGGGCCTCAGGCCCAATGTCTGAATCCATCCATCTCTTCTAGCCCAAATAAGACATTTAAGGGTTTTCGTAGTCCAAATACTTCGACCACCCCAAAGCACAAAAAAATCCTTTTAAGCTGATTCTTGTTACAAGCCAGATTCTTGCAATATCCACTCGTAAGACCAACAAATCTTGCAACCCAAAAGTGCAGTCCAAAGCAGACCCTCCCAAATTTTGGAGTCCGGCATTCATTACAGCACACTAGTCTTCGGCCTGAGTTCCTAGTCTCACTCCCGCAATGCTGACTTATCTTTTTGCTTAAAACAGGCAGCACCGCTCGCAGCTAGGATGTCGTCTGGAGTTAACGATCGGAGTGCTCAGCTCGCTGAGCTTGCGGATTTGATAGGGAAATTAGCTGAGTTAGAATTTGTCCACAGGAGTGCTTTGGAAGAGCTAAGCTCAGGATTTGTGTCGGCTGCGAGAGAAGCGAGAGCTCTCATTCATGCTCTCGGGGAGGCCATCCCTTTAGATCTGTCCCCAATGAGGACGGGATCGAGTCACCAGAGAACCAGGGACCGCACCAAGAGCAGGCCGCACAGGTGCCCATTGTAGATCTGCAGCAGCCGCAGAGTCAGATTCTGAGAGTACTTCTAGGGCGGGGGTTAGTCCAACTTAAGGCCCCGCGGTTTCGCGGGCGGCATCTGGGGGCGTGTCCCGAACAGTTCTGTCGTTTCCACCTACTCCCGGGCCACTCCACGGATAATTGTCGTAATTTAAGGTCTAAAATTCTGTTATTGGCCCAAGAAGAAAAAATCCAGATTGCAACCCCGGTACCGGAGCTTCCCCGCAAAGCCGAAAGGGAATTCACACCCATTGGTTGTCTTTTAAGCCAGGCCTTTGAGGAGCTGCAGGACGAGGGGCTAATACGGCCGCTCATTCCTCGCCATGGAGAGACGCGAAAGGGGAGTAGACTCAGTCAATTTTGCAGGTACCATCAGCTAGCAGGACATGATACCAATGATTGCAAAGTGCTGAGACATCGGATCCAGGACCTCATCGATCAGGGATATCAGCGTTTGGATGACCTCGAGACATCAGAATCCGAAGTTCAGTGTGCTGCCTTTACTGTTTTCTGGGATGACAAAAAGCCAACACGAGGGGCAGGACGGAAGCCCACATCCACGGTCAGCTTTGTCCCAGCAAATGCTCACGTTACTCGGTCAGGCAAGCATTACGGATCACCTGAAAAGCCATCGCAAGGGGAAGAGCGAATGTCATCTCCCCCAGTGGCTGAAGAGATTCCAGGTGAGCGAGAACTGCTTCAAAAGTTGAAGGCAACAACCATCCCCATGGCCATCTGGTCTTTGCTTACAATCTCGCTAGAGCACCGACGGGCCATTGCCAAACATTTGGGCGGGCCAGAGGAAAGTTTAGCCCCGAAAGGATGGTCGCGGCTCTTTGGCAAAAGCAGGAGGAGGAGATCAGTTTTCACAATAGCGAGATCTCCGAGCACTCGGGAAAAGCATTGTATATTACTGTTTGGTGCGGGGCCTTCAAGGTGCCAAAGGTCCTCGTTGACACGGGAGTAGACGTTAGCATCTGTCCTCTGAAAGTGGCAGAGGGTATGGGTTACGACAAGTTTGAGTCATGCCAAATAGTGTGTTACGAGGGTATGATGATAACCCAAGACATGTCTTCGGTCTATTGGATCTTCCACTCAAGTTCGGGACGGTTGTTATCCAGTGAAGTTCTTGGTTCTGCAAATTCCCCATTCTTTCAACCTGATTCTGGGACGGGATTTCCTTCAAGATTTGAAGGCCGTCCTGAAATACCCCTAACCTTTAAAATATAATTAAATGACCTATTAATGATCTAAGATGATTATTAAACATCTAAATATTATTGGGGAACAATCTAAAAGATCTCAACAAGGCAAAACACGCCTTAAGATCGGTAAAGCCAAAAATGTGCTTTAAGACACCATAAAGATTGTGTGACCTCAAATAGGATCCAAAGTGGATTCCTAAGTATTATAATGAAGTAAGGAACACAACAAAACCGTTCTCAAGGAGAACTAAGCTCAGGAACACCCATGTGACACAAAACGTGCACTAAAACACCTTAAAGCACGTTTTTGTGAGATTGCCTTTTAAATTGATTTTTAATGGGCTTAAAGATTATAATTATCCTTAAACATGATATTTTATCATATTATATCATATTAGGAATTTAATTCAAAATTTTACGAATTTTTACAAATTAATATTAAAATATTAATAAAACCCTAAAGTGGGGCCCCACTGAGTCAATATTGACCAAGTATGGTCAATGGTCAATTAAATGACCCATTTAACCCCTTGGAAATCGGCTGGCAAGAGGGAGGAGAGAGCCTACAATCATTATGGACAAACTATACCTAATACCAATTACTTTTGAAAATTAAGTTACTTTTTCAATTATTTCAAAACTTACCCATTCCTTCCTTCCTCCTTGTCCGATTCCAGCCCTTTCAACCGAGCTCTCCTCCTTCCTTGAAGCTCTCAAGGCTTGAACTTGAACATGGAAGGCAAACCTAGCTCCTAAGCTCTTAAGGTAAGTGTTTTAAGGTCATTTTTAGCCCTTTTTCTTCATCTCTTCACTACCAACACTTAGATTTCGTGGCTCATCAATTCCTATGGCTTAATCTCAGTGTTCTAAGGTTAGAACAAGAGCTAAACTCGGTTGAGACCTGTAGAGGGACCAAGGTTGTTCAAATCTACAATTTAAGGTAAAAACATACCTTAAGAACCTCCACTCTTCATGCAGTTTCTTTCTTCTGTTTTTTATGAGTTTATACACTCATAATCTTTATATTTACATATTCATTCAGTTGGTTAGCCATTTGGAGCAAGGGTGACCAAGATCCAAGAGAAATACTCTCTTTTAAGGCACTTTTCCAAGGTAAAACCTAATAACAAGAGAGTTTGTTTAGATCTAGCTATTTCCTATGTCAATATGGTGGATCTAACACCTTGTGGTGTGTTTGGTTCAGGTCAAAACCATCTTGAACACTCCTTGCATTTTTAAGGTGATTTTTGCCTTAAATCTTACATTAATTATTCCAACACTCCTTAAACGCTCCTAACCATTGGTCCAAACCTTACTCCAATTCTTTCTCAATTTCTACAAACTCAAATTCTCACATTTGCATTTTGCACTCTTATGCATTTCTAATTTCCCCTTGATGGTTTAACTCTTGATCTCACCTATTTTTACCATTCCCAACTCATCCTAGACAATTGCATTAACTATACCCAAGTCCAACCTCCATTTCCATGATTATGAACACTAACTTTTTTCTAGCAATTCCAAGCTACCACACCTCATTATGCTACAAATTTTTACACCTTTCACACCCATTGTCCATTCACCATTTCAAAGGCCATTAGTCAACTCTAAACCACCCAACTCAAACTCTAAACTCAAACCCAACTTGAACACCTAAGTTCTCCCACTTACCAGCCACCTAAAAAGCCACTCCATTTTCTACTAAAATTTTGTCATAACCCCCCATAAACCTACAACATATCCAAACTCATTCATTCTCACCATTTTCAGTCCTAATTAGCCACAACCTTAAAGGGGCCTAATAGCACAAAATAGCTATTCATAATTCACCAAATCCTCTTCAAAACCCCAAATATCACTATATGTATTCACATCACTTGGCTCTGAGGGCCTTAATTCAAATAACAATCCACAAATTCCCTCAACTTCAACAAACTACGTTATTTCTCATAAATTTGGGTTCATTATTAAATTTAACCCATCCCAAATAAAGCATTCAAAAATAAACCTTAAGGTGGATTTCTTACCTTAAGCTCTTTTTTCTCTTTTCTTTTCCAATCTCATCCTTCTCTCTTTCTTGATCAAAATCGCCAATGGCAATGGAGTGGCTCAACTCCATCCCAACACCCAAGAAACACAAAATTTAACATAATTAAAATCCTAAACCCTTGAAATACACTATCCAATGAAAGGCTTGAAGCACCATAGTTAGGGTTACCTTTTGGAGTTTTTAAGAGGGGTTTTACCCCTTGAGTCAAGAAGGGGGTTCCACCACCATTGGAGGGTTGAAACAAAGCCCAAAAACAAGAGGGAAACAAGGTATGAGAGAGAGCAAAAATTCGGCCAGCACAATGAGTGGAGAAAAATGTTTTTCATAGAGATTTTTACCTTAGGAGAGAGATGGGACTCCAAGCTTCACTTTGATACCCTTTTCTCTTCAAATGGGTAAACCAGGAGATGAACTTCATCATTTTCAGATTTGAAAGAGGGAAGTGTAGAGCTTGAGGAGGAGAAGAATATGTAATTTATTTTGCATTTGGAGCTTTAATGGAGCTTGTACAAGGATAAGAGGTGGAGAAGCCATGGCTGTTTGGTGAAGAGCTCAAAATCGTCCCCAACCAGAGAGAGAGAAGAAAGATCAGCTGGGAGGAGGAAAGAAGAAGAAAGAGAAAAGGAAAAGGAGAAAATGAGGGAGAGAGAGGGTGTCTACTTTTCTACTTTTTCTTTCTTTCTTTTCTTTTCTTTTCTCTCTTTCTTTCTTTCTATATTATTACTAGTAGAGGGGGCTCTCTCCTTAGTAAAACCGGCCCCATATATATGTACAAGCTGGAGCGTTTTTCATCATTTACAGAAAACGCTCGTTAATTTACCCGGTTTAGCACTATTCACTAAGGGTCCGTTTTCGGATTTTCTCGTTTCTTTAATTTTATTGGCTTAAGCTTCCGTTGATTCTAATTATAGTTATTAATGAACTATAATTTTTACGGGTTCATTTGACCACTCAAAGTCACATTTTGGGTTTTCTCGAAAAACGTGCGCTAAAGCTTAATTAGCATTTTTAATTCATTTTATGGATCCGTTTTTCTTCAGGAATGTTCCCGTATATTAATTTGGCATTATTAAGCCTTGGAAATCGCTCTAAGACCCTTGTCGAGGTCGTATTCCTCCGGTCACATCACTCATTTTAGCGTTTTTCGCTTTTTAAGCGTTTTCTCTTTCATTTTGGATTTATTTTCTTACCAAAATTTCTTTAGGCACTAATAGGCCCTCAAATAATATTAGAGTAATTATCACCCTAATTAAGTTCGGGGTATTTCAATCTACCCCCCTTAAAGAACTGTGCCCTCAAAGTCGGTGAATCTAAGGTGTTAGTCACCAAATACTTAATGCTAAGGTTATAATCTCTCTATAACCTATCAGACTCCAACAGTCTGATTCAATACATACCATACATTTAAACAACATGTCACTGCATGCATAATAATCAAAAATATCCTTTTCCAGTCTCTCAGTGGGGTTCATCCGCAGAGAATTAGGCACTGAGTCCTCCCCCATGTCGAGTGATCCCTCAGGTACCGGTCACGTTTGAACACTTACGCTTTCTGGTTCACGACCGTCACGACTTCGGGCACTTACGCTCTCTGGCCCTACGGTCCTTTGGTTCTGATCAAATGCATTTGCGCATGTAGTGATTCTCAGGCTCCAAAGTGGTACTCTTCCCTGACCGGAGTACTCATATCCGTCGGCCCTTGGAAAAATACAAAACTGTAACACCCCCACCACTAATACCGTCATTACCGTCCAATCTCCTTATACATTCGTACTCACGCAGCGGATACATTCTTACTCAATAGCGGGTGATACAATGCCGTTAGCCACCCACGTGACTAACAAGGCTATTAATACATACAGCATCGGTCTGATGGACCAGAATATCCGAGTACTACTCAAATACAATACATACTCCCATTACTTACTGAGTACTACATAAACTCCATTCAATACAATACTCCATTCAATACAATACTCCATTCAATACAATACTCCATACTTCAATACAAGATAATACACTACACATACCGAGTTTACTGAGTTCCAAATACAAATACGATACCTCTTCAATTCCACGCATACTCATTAAGAGTCTATCCACTACCCGTTCCTCACAACTACATACTTGCAACTTACGTAATAGTGTACCCCTTGGTACATTTCTACATGCAAGGCTACAAGCCTTATACCATTTACTACAATCTACCTTTCATTCCTAGTAATCTAGGCATGTCCACCGGTCTCTTCTGTGACTAGGTCTGCTTCGGGTACCTGCACACTAAAAACGTTCCCCCTAGGGGGTCAGCTTACGCTGAATATGATAACCGCATACCCCGCGTACTAGCGAGGGTACGCCGACCATTTGGTCGAATACATGCAATTCATTTTGCAATACATACATACATACATACATACATACTTACATGCTTTCATTCACAATACTACAATACTACACAAGGTGTACATACATACGCACAGTACAATACATGCTTGGAAGACAATACAAGTCAACCAATACTTACTTACCATCTTCCAGATACACGTACACAATACATACTCATTACATACTCAATACGCAATACGGAGATACAATTCTCCAATACATACAAAGGTCCAGTTAGCTTCATTACACACCCGGGTTAATCGGGTGTTCAATACTTTTTGCTCCAGGTCATGACTTACAATAGTCAAGACCAATACACATGCAATACTTACTTCTTACATACTTTACTTCTAGTTAAGTCGGTATGACCTCCGGGCAGGGATTACTACATCCCACCACCGGGCTTTAGGGTGGCCCACTAATCCAGGATGCTACCCATTCAAGGGATTTGGTCGATGGAAAAGATTATAGCCAGGATTCGGATCCAACCTCTTGTGTTTCCTTATCCTCACGCGTGGCCAAAACTATATCGGACTTCTACTCATTCCAATTTAACTCATTACTCAAGTTAGGAGTTAGGTTGTTAGGAATTAGTAGAAGTCAGTACTTCACTTCCATACATACATACATACACAAGTACACAATACTTACACATACTTCTCATTTCCATTCATTCATTTCATGAATTATACAAACTAATTGTTCAAGAAGATACAACAAGAACAAAATAGTCAAACACAGTTAAGTGCAATATAAGTCCGATTCGTGCATTTATCTTATTGGTGATCACATAAGCACACAAATCGGGGTAACCAAGTTAGGATACAGGGCATGAAGAAATCATACCGTTCACCGTCGTATACGTACTATAGGGTTCCTTCGAGGATCAACTTTTGATTCCTATACATACATGAAGTAGTATGATCAATGATCCATTATTGATCTAACTTACTCCTTCTTTGATACTCTCAATGTATACTTACTACTTTATTACTTTCTTACTTGGTTATGAAACCATTTTTCCTTATTACTTCTTAAACTTGTTTCCTTACTGACGCCTTTACTTTCTTACCATCATTACCTTCATTATTGGTGCATTATTACATATATATGCTTACATGTGTATAGGCATATATATATATATATATATATATATATATGCATACATATGATTACTATAGTCATAAATAAAACATTTTTTTTGTAAGTTATGGGTCGTCCAACCCACCGTCCGACCCACTCTCCGACCCAAGCCCTGGGTCGGACCATTCCAGTAGATTTTCGTCCTCTGAAATTCTTCCTGTCTGACCCACACTATTTCATCCAACCCATACTCCTCTGGGTCGGGCCATTCCAGAAAGTTCAGTCCTGTTGCCCAAGTGGCGTCCGACCCACGTCCGACTCATCCTCTGGGTCGGACGGAGTCAAGAACTTCGACAACAGTTTTTTTGCCTGTCCGACCCATGTCCGACTCACGGCCTGGGTCGGACCATTCCAGAAAGTTTTATCCTCGTTGCTTAAGCCTTGTCCGACCCACTGTCCGATCCAGGCTCTGGGTCGGACGGTAGTAGAACACTGCTACAGGCTTTGTTTTTCACTTCCTTCCTTACCCATTCCTTCCCCAATTTTCCTACATACATCCTAACATGTTTTAGCACTAATTAGGCTTTCTAAAATACCTTAATTCATCCTCCAAGTCCATTACTAAATTCGTCAAACAACTTACACAATTTTCTTACTTCTTCTACAACACATGTAACAGTTTTTGTTACACTTATGCTACAGATTTTAAAACTCAATTCTCCCATCCAATACTTCTACTACCAATACCATTACTAGCATCCCAAATACATTTCCAAGCAATTACAACATCTATGCCCAAGTCCAACATTCATTTTACTAAACCTTGTACTCTCATTCTTGCTATTTCCTCCAATGAAATCCAATACCTCTTGCTACAGATTTTTACATGCTTCATCCTCATTCTCCAATTACCAATCCATGGTCATTGAACATCTCTACTAGCCCCAATACATACCTTGGTTCTCCCATTCACCAAGTCATTCCTTGATGCTCGATTCCTACCAAAATTTCGCCATAGTCTACCTACAATTCTAACTTCTCCACAAACATACTCCTTCATCCAATTCATTCCTACTCTAGCCACACCCATACAAGGGTCCTACCAGCAATCAATACAACATACATTCACCCATACTTCTTCAAATACCAATACTAATACTCATACACAATCATTTGGCTCCAAGGCCTACTATCCACATACTAATTCTCAAATACGCAATCCTCCTCAAATACCCAACTTCCAATACTACAATACCAATACAAGATTTTGGGTTCTTTAGTTAGTTGCCCATTCCCATAGTCTAATGCATTAAATTAACATTAGTAAAGAGCTCTTACCTTGAGCTTATAATTCCTTCATTCCCTTTTCAATTCTCTTCTTCCTTGCCCAAATCGGCCACATTGGGAATGGAGTTGCCAAAATCCATTCCCATCACCCAAAGCATACAAAACAAGTATAATTAATATACTAACCCTTAGACTTATACTAACTCATTGAGATGTTTTAAACAAATTTCTAGGGTTTACCTTTTGAAGCTTTTTGGAGGGGTTTTAGCCCTTGGTTCAAGAAGGTGAATCCACCACCATTGCAAGGTTGATATTGTGCTCAAAAGAGAGAGAGAAAATGGAGTGTTACAATGGGGCAAAAATCGGTTACCAAAGGAGATGAAGAAAACTTAGGTTCTCATGGAGATTTTTACCTTAATGGAGAGAGGGGACTCCAAGCTACACATTGATGCTATTTTCTTCACCAATGGGGTATACCCACGAAAATGAACTTCCTCATTTTTGGATTTTGAAAAGAGAGAAGTGTAGAGGATGATGAGGGGATTACAAATATGTAATTATTTTGCATTTGAAGCTCACATGGAGGTGGAGCATTGGAGAAGAAGATGGAGTAGCCATGGTTGTTGTGGGAGCTCCAAAAATCACCAGCCTTAGGAGGATGAAGAAGGAGAATCGGCTGGGTGAGGAGAGGGAGGTGAGAGAATAAGGAAAGTGAGGTGAGAGAAAAGGTGAGTTACTTTTTCTACTCTTCCTCTTTTTGCTTTTTGTCTCTTTATTTAATTAGCTAGTTACATGTGTGTGTGAGGGGTTATTTGACTATTAAAAATCGGTCCCCCTACAGTTATACTAGTTGGAGCGTTTTCATCTTTTACAGAAAACGCTCGTTATTTTACCCGGTTTGGGTACTGTTCACTAACCGGGCCCGTTTTCCGGATTTTCTCGTTTCTTTATTTTTATTGGTTATTAAGCTTTCATAAATGCTTAGTAATATTTATTTAATGACTTATAATTTTTACGGGTTCGTTTGACCACTTAAAATCACGTTTTTGGGTCTTCTCGAAAAACGTGCGTTAAAGTTCTATTAGCGTTTTAATACATTATTTGGATCCGTTTTCTTCGGGAGTTGTTCCCATATATTATTTAGGTCTTATTAAACCTTTGGGATCCATATAATACTCTAACCGAGATCTCGCACCTCTTATGGTTATTTAACGCTTACTTAGCGTTTTTCGCTTTTAAGCGTTTCTTTATTTCTTTTGGATTTATTTTTCCTTACCAATATTACTTACGCATTATTAGGCTCTTAAATAAGGATTAGAATTATCTTAATCACTATATTTAAGTTTGGGGTATTTCAATCTACCCCCCTTAAGAACTTTGTCCTCAAAGTTGCTCAAGGTTATAGGGTTGCAATGCTTGCTCATTCATACTTGTCTATGCCAGACGTCGTACCTTCTTCCTCCTTACAACTCCTCAATCCATTACTCAAGATTTCTACTTTCCATACCTTACCAATGTACAATAATTACTCAAATCCACATTACTACCGGCCATCCAGTTCCTCATTACAAAATTAAAACATACATACCGTGCAAAGCTATCCCCAAAGCAATGTAATACACGTTACAATCCCGCAGGCACTCAGGTCATCTAAACACAGGACTCTTCTATGTCCCGCTGCCCTTGGAATAATACAATACGATACTCTACTACCTTCTCAGGCATACGCTTCTAGCAAATCCTTCATCCTCAGGCTAAGAAGATTCTTCCGCAACTACTACTTAGAAATCTTCCAAAGCATACAACTCCAATTCCGGTTTGTATTATTGCTTCTACCCTATGCGTGATTCTTGTGACCACTTGAGGGGAGCTTCAAGAATCATTCGACCCGGATGTGATCAACATCAGTGTTGAACTATCTTTCCACCCCAATTTGTGTTCGGCTTCCCTTGATCTGATCAGGATCAAGTTCGACTTCCCACATCCGTTTCAAACAACAGATAATTCAATCATTTTCATTTTCTACCTTTTACCCTTCCTAGTCATAATTACAATTTCATACAACTCCAAAGGATGAAATCCAGTCCATCAACCATTCTCAATCTACTTCCCAAATACTCTCCTCATAATTCGATGCCTTAGTGCTCATTTCATTAACCTTCTCCACTTTCTTCCATTACCCTCTATTATCTCTACTATTCGGACTAGGGAATACCGTACTCATGAAATTCAGCTGTCCTCAATTTACTTCCAATAACGTACTTACGAATACACCACTCGTGGGTTACCTTCCCCTACTACTCATAGTCAATCCGTACTACTTCTTTAAGAATACAATACTTGTGGAGCTCCGTCCACTACTCATTCTCAATTGTCTCAAACATCTACTAGGTTCTACGTCGGTTTTATACCGACTCTTGCATCGTAATGCCATGTATAAGTTCAAATAGACATACACAATAGGAATTATCATTCCCAAAGAGTTTCTCTACTCTTCCTTACAAATACTCTCATATTGGAGTTACAAGATGGTTATATTCATCCAATGGTATTCGCATCTCTTGTGCCTAATTACCACACTTACAATATGAATGCATACGTATGTTTATGACATAAGTACTAATCATTAAATCAATTCTCATTTGTGCTATGCACATTATAGTTTCTGTGTTTTATTCATGAAACTTACATAAAGCGGTTTTCACTCTACCCCCTTAAAAGGGATTACGCCCACGTAATCTACCATATGTTACTATTAAACATTGGTTTACTTGGTTTGGGCAATCAGAAGCGTTTAGCTTCACTACGATATACTATACAATATGCTCTGGTCAAGGGGTCTTAACCATACCAATGGTTTAGTCCTTGCACAGTTGATTCCTATATGAGTTTATTTAACTCATAATTAATTCAGTTCTAGCCTATTAGGCTTCAAGGCATTAATAGCCATTCTTTCATACTTACTAGGTGTATTACATTTCCTAGCTAGGGCCCACTAGCTTCTGCTGCGCGACCCTGATAACTTGGGTTACTCACCCTTCATGTTATCCTTAATGTGCTATACATCACCTTTTATCCCTCTATTGTGGAATTAAGGTTTACTAACAGTGTGGTATCCTTTTACCACTGCTTGAACTCAATGACCAGCTCTCTGGTAATCTATTACACGTACTATTCGTACTCCCACGATTATTCACTAAGTTCCTCCGACTTGTTGTCGGGCGAGGTTAAGTCACTACCAAGTTGTAGTGCTTCCTCTGTTGTCACTAACTTCTGAATTATACCAGTTCTTCTGGTTCAGTACAAGTGTTCTATGCTTGTATGACCTTGCATTCTCAATGCGTCTGTCCAAGTGACTTTCTTACATCTCCTTTCACCTTTTTATTCCAAAGAATTCACATCTTGTGATTGATAGTGTGTTTTACACTATTCGTGCGATCTGTTGCTAAGAATGCTTGACTGGCTTATGCCATGTTTGTGGTGAAAAGAAAGATTTACTACTGTTTACATTCTCCATATCCGCAGCCATCCCATTAGATCATTAGCTGTACAAGTGCAATACCAAAACACTCAGTCATACAGAGTGCAGAGGCGTGAACGCTTGACAGTAAGTCACTTATGTGATATGAAGGAATATTTCTGACTGTCTTCCATACTTATTCTTCATGTCATTGTCTACTACTTCCTCATAGCGGTCGCTTGTTGCGCACCCTATTCTTACTCTTTGTACCATTTCCTTATGGTGTAAATACACTAGGAGGTCCTAGTTCATATGTATGATGGTTGCCGTAGCGTACCACAATGTTATTATCTTCCCCATGTGGAGATATTTTATTTCGGTTTAGGTTTCATGTGTAGGTTAGCTTACCTCACATTACTTCCTCATTCATGATATAGTTTTCCAAATAACTTGGTTGGCCAAGGATGAAGTGGTTTATCAGGTACAAGCTCTCTTGAGCGCCGGTCATTCATGGTGTGCAATGTGCACACTCATTGATTGTTTTTGACAATTACTGTAACACCCCTAAAGCCGGCCTAAGAGTTAAGGGTATTACACGCCGTGTGTTACTACCAATAACGCAAGGCTCTAAAAACACTCAAATGCAATAAAGGCCCAAAACAGAGTTTACATAAACATTGTAAACCAAAGTACTCAGTTACAGCGGAAGTAATACGAAATCCCAAATACATAGCCAAGTCAGAAACAAAAGTCAAATTAGTGTAAGGCCCTAAGGCTACAACATCATAAATAATAGTCTGAACAAACGAAAAGCTAAACTCTATAGCTCCATAATCTTAAGATGATCCTTGCTGATCAATCTGCAAAAATGTTAGAAGTAGGGGAATGAGCACACAACTATGCCCAGTAAGCAGCGACCGTCATCAGTAAGGTCGCTCAAAACAATTGGAAACAGAAGAAGAGAAGATGAATCATAATATCCACATTCCTCAAACAGTCAGAAGCTTTCAGAATCAGAAACAGAATGGGACACAAGAGTCCCCAGTGCAGAAACAGTCAGAGTTCTTAAACAGAGAAGGGACAAGACACAATGCACACACTTCAGAAGGGTCGAAGACCCATAGACCATGACAGATCTCTCGGCAATGCAGAAATGACTCGAAAGAGCCAAAGGGTTCGTTAACCCCACAGAACAGAAAGGGAATGACCCACACTCAGAACGACGTCTACATGGTATACCACGGAATAGCTCGACCCAGCCATTCACGGCTCAGAAACAATGTGAAATGTCCTAAAACAGAAGGGTTGCTTAAACAGAAGCAAGATTGCAATTAAAAATGCCAAAACACTCATAAATCAGTAGCACAGGTCATAAGGGACCCAACGCCGCAGACGACACTCAAATCGGAGTTCAAACGAAGAAGTTACGCTGAAAACAGAGGGGTGTCCGAACTTGTGTCCGGACGTCGAAGTTCGGACGCAAGTCGAGACTCGGAAACCAAAGATTGTCAAATGTCCGAACTTGTGTCCGGACATCAATGTTCAGACACAAGTCGAATTGAAATCAGATAGAGGAATTCAGAAGGTCCGAACATCAATGTTCGGACTGATGTTCGGACGGGTTACGGAAAAGAGTTACGCGGAAGGTCCGACCTTGTGTCCGGACGTCATAGTTCGGACACAGGTCGAGCTAAAATCAGAGAAGAACCCAGGGCGTGTCTGAACATCAAAGTTCGGACTTATGTTCGGACATGCCCCGAACTTTGAAAATCAATAGAGCAAAACACACTGTCCGAACTTCAAAGCTCGGACAGAAGTCGGACAGTGCGAAAACTGCATTTTTCCAGAAGACGAACAGAGCAGAAACTTGTGCAAAAATATCATCACGAATTGCCAAATTGATACACACACCAAATCACAGAGAAAAGCAGAGAACCATGGGGTTTTAACCATTCCAAAATGCAACCAAACAGACGACACAATCAGAATTCACACCCAAAACAGAACCGTTGCAATCCCCATGGCTGAACTTCCAAACCGAATCGAGTAACCACCTACCTCAATTAGCAGAAGAAAATCAACGGTCTGAATCAACAAGCGCAGTCCGAACAACCCAGCAGCCAGGCACAAATAAAGATCACTGAATTCCCACAACAATGATCCAAAATCAGAACAAGGAAGAAACCTAGAACTTGGAAATTCAAAACTGCAACATTGTGCATCACAAACCTGAAATCAAGACTAGACGTAGTACTGCAGTAGAATCCCAATCCGAATGCGGCCGACGACAACTGATTCGAACACCATCAGAATCCTCAATCAGAAAAACTGAGCAACACGAAGAAAACAACGAAGTCCCAATTCTGCAATCAAGCCTGAAGTCGAAGGGAGAACCACACCACAACGAAGATCGCCAATCTGATTGCAGCGGTAGAGCCAAAATTCTCAACGCAGGAAAAGATGGGGAGAGAGAAATGAAGAGAGAAAACTGTCGCTCTGCACCACGATGGAGAACTCTCCTCACGAATGAACTGAATGAACTGACGTGAATAACAATGATCAGGAAAAGAAAAGAAATAAGGAATTCCTTTCCTTATAAATCAATAATTAATTACCTTAATTAATTAATCAAAAGACTTCCTTGTCCTTGGCAATTAAAACAATGTCGCTGATATCCCAACTGATAGCAAAGAAATGTAATCCATCTTAGATCATTACATAAACCGGATATAATATAATGTTGCAACTATACGGGTTATAAGATCACCTCCCCCTTAAAAGAATTTCGTCCTCGAAATTGACTCACCTCACTGATCGAAAAGGGAGAGAAATTTGGCACACAGCTCATCCTCGAGCTCCCAAGTCGCTTCACTCTCTAACTGATCAGACCACTGGACCTTCACCATAGGCAGGGTCTTACTACGAAGCCGACGGACATCCCTGGCTAAAATGCGAGTAGGCACTGCCTCGAAACTGCAGTCCTCCCTCAGCTGAAGCTGGCTGTAGTCGATCACATGGGACGGATCATGCAGGTACTTCCTCAACATCGAGACATGAAAAACACTGTGGACAGCAGACAAAGCGGGTGGCAACGCTAACCGGTAGGCCACAGGGCCAATCCTCTCTAGAATCTCAAAAGGTCCTACAAACCTTGGGCTAAGCTTCCCACGCTTCCCAAACCGGACTACGGCTCTGACCGGCGACACTCGCAGATAGACATGATCTCCAACCTCGAACTCGAGTGGCCTACGCCTCTGGTCTGCATAACATTTCTGCCTACTCTGAGCAACAAGCAAACGCTCCTGAATCGTCCTGATCTTCTCTACTGCACCCTGCACCAGCTCAGGTCCAACCAAGACCCTCTCCTTCAGGTCATCCCAACAGATGGGGGACCTGCACCTCCTACCGTATAACGCTTCAAACGGAGCCATACCAATGCTCGCCCGAAAGCTATTGTTGTAGGCAAACTCAATCAGGGTCATGTGCTGCTCCCAGCTACCCCCAAAATCCAGGACACATGCGCGAAGCATGTCCTCCAGGACCTGATTAGTCCTCTCTGTCTGGCCATCAGACTGAGGATGGTAGGCTGAACTGAACGCCAAACTCGTACAACTCGACCCAGGGCCTTATGCAAACTGCGCCAAATCTCGAAACAAAGCGCGGGTCACGAGCAGAAACTATAGTAGTAGGCACACCATGGCAACCTCACTATCTCATCCAGATACAGACGAGCTAGACGATCCAGACTGAAGGTCTTCTTCACCGGCAGAAAATGAGCAGACTTCGTCAGAGGATCAACAATCACCCAAATAGCATCACAACCGAGGAAGTCTTGGGCAAACACATGACAAAGTCCATCCCCACACTCTCCCACTTCCACTCAGGAATGGGAAGGGCTGAAGCAAACCCGCTGGCCTCTGGTTGCTCAGCTTCAATGCTGACAGGTCTGGCACTTCGAAACAAACTCAGAGATGTCACGCTTCATCCTAGACCACCAGAACGCTCCGAGATCTCGATACATCTTCACCCCTCCTGGGTGAACTGAATATGGCGCTCCGTGAGCCTCCTGAAGGATCTCCCTACGCAGAACTACATCATCGGGCACACACACTCGCCTCTGAAACGCAGACAACCATCACTGGAGACACTGAAGTCTGAGTTTACTCTGAAGGCAGCCCCTATCTGATCCGACTCAAAGTGAATCTGACTCCTGACAACTCTGATCCTGTCGACCAACGAAGACTGAACCTGAAGTGCTGCTATCGCACTGGCACTGGCTGGTCTGACTACCCAGACGCCCATACGCTGAAGCTCTAAGGCGGACCTCTGAAACTCCTATCAAGGCACAAGCTACACCCGAGCACCTCTCCGCCTCAAAGCATCTGCAACAACATTGCTCTACCTGGGTGGTAGAGGATCTCTAAATCGTAGTCGTGAAGTAGCTCCAACCACCTCCGCTGTCTCAAGTTCAGCTCCTTTTGAGTGAACAAATACTTGAGACTCTTGTGGTCCGTGTAAACCTTACACGACGCCCCATACAGATAATGTCTTCAAATCTTCAGCGTGAAAACCACAGCTGCCAACTCCAGATCGTGGGTAGGGTAGTTCTTCTCATATGGCTTAAGCTGATGAGAGCCATAAGCCACTACCTTACCCTGCTGCATCAAGACACATCCAAGTCCCTTATGGGAGCATCACAGAAAACCTCGAAACCTCGGTCCCCAGATGGCAAAGTCAGAATCGGTGCGGTCGTCAGTCTCTTCTTAATCTCCTAGAAACTCTGCTCGCAAGCCTCGCTCCACTCATACTTGATCTCCTTCCTCATCAGACGGGTCAGCGGGGATACAATCTTGGAGAACCCCTCAACGAACTTCCTGTAATACCCAGCTAACCCAAGGAAACTACGGATCTCTGCAACATTCGTGGGCCTCGCCCACTCCATAACTGCTCTAATCTTCTCAGGGTCCACTGAGATACCGTCCTTCGAGACCACATGTCCCAAGAATACTACACGATCCAGCCAGAAGTCACACTTCTTCAACTTAGCATATAGCTCACGATCCTTCAACGTCTGCAAAACAATCCTCAGATGCTCCTCATGCTCCTCTGCGCTCTTGGAGTACACCAAGATGTCGTCTATGAAGACCACTACAAACTTATCCAGATAGGGTTTGAAAACCCGGTTCATCATATCCATGAAGACTGAGGGAGCATTAGTCAAACCAAACGGCATAACTAGGAACTCGTAATGACCATAACGAGTCCTAAAAGTGGACTTAGGCACGTCCTCGGCCTTAATCCTCAACTGATGGTAGCCAGAATGAAGGTCGATCTTCGAGAACACTGTGGCGCCCGCCAACTGGTCAAACAAATCATCTATGCGCGGAAGGGGATATCGGTTCTTGATGCTCCCTTGTTCAGCTCTCTGCCCCTGATGTCGGCCTCTACCAGCAAAGCAACATCTACCACATCCCTGAAGGTCCGGTGACGAAGAGGTGTCACAGCGGACCTGATATCTGGTCTGAGCCCACTCTCGAACTTACGGGCCTTCCTATGCTCATCTGGCTCCGGAGCATACTTCGAAAGAGTCACAAACTTCCTCACGTACTCCTCTACAGACATCTCTCTCCTTGGCGCAGCCGCCGGTTGTACTCGTTGATCTGCTGATCCTTGTAAACGTCCGGATAGAACTGCTTGTTGAACTCCAAGCAGAACTGATCCCAGGTCCAAGGCTGGGGATGCCTACCCATCACCATGCGCCACCACTCCTTCGCCTCCCCCTTAAAGAGGAATGTGGTGAAGTCCACCTTCTGGTCATCCTCCGACCCCATCACTCTCAGCAGGTCCTCGACCTCTGTATCCAATGGCTCGCCTTCTGAGGGTCACCACAACCGTCAAAGGAAGGTGGCTTTACATGAACTCCGCGCCCTGACTCGGCCTCCCACAGCATTCGCCCCTGCTGGGCCTGCTCCACCAGCTCCTCCACCAGCTCCCCCAGCAGCTGCAGCCATCGTCTGCATCAACTATGCCACAAACTGCTGTACTGCATCCGTAGCATCTCCCTGAGGGGTCACTGGTGCTCTACGAGGAGGCATTCTGAGATACACAAATCCAAAACTTGTCAGAATGACTCAGAACTCAACAATTGCCACAACTGAACCTCACACAAGCAACACAACCCACAGACCCTAAAGAAAGCCAAAATCTGGCTCTGATACCACTAAATGTAACAGCCCTAAAGCCGGCCTAAGAGTTAAGGGTATTACACGCCGCGTATTACTACCAATAACGCAAGGCTCTAAACACTCAAATGCAATAAAGGCCCAAAACAGAGTTTACATAAACATTGTAAACCAAAGTACTCAATTACAGCGGAGGGAGTAATACGAAATCCCAAATACATAGCCAAGTCAGAAACAGAAGTCAAATTAGTGTAAGGCCCTAAGGCTACAACATCATAAATAATAGTCTAAACAAACGAAAAGCTAAACTCTATAGCTCCAGAATCTTAAGATGATCCTCGCTGATCAATCTGCAAAAATTTTAGAAGTAGAGGAATGAGCACACAACTATGCCCAGTAAGCAGCGACCGTCATCAGTAAGGTCGCTCAAAACAATTGGAAACAGAAGAAGAGAAGATGAATCATAATATCCACATTCCTCAAACAGTCAGAAGCTTTCAGAATCAGAAACAAAAATGGGACACAAGAGTCCCCGGTGCAGAAAAAGTCAGAGTACTTAAACAGTAGAGAACAAGAGACAGAAGGACAAGACACAATGCACACACACTTCAGAAGGGTCGAAGACCCATAGACCATGACAGATCTCTCGACAACGCAGAAATGACTCGAAAGAGCCAAAGGGTTCGTCACCCCACAGAAAAGAAAGGGAATGACCCACACTCAGAACGACGTCTACATGGTATACCACGGAATAGCTCGACCCAGCCATTCACGGCTCAGAAACAATGTGAAATGTCCCAAAACAGAAGGGTGGCTTAAACAGAAGCAAGATTGCATTTAAAAATGAACAAAACACTCATAAATCAGTAGCACAGGTCATAAGGGACCCAACGCCGCAGACGGCACTCAAATCGGAGTTCAAATGAAGAAGTTACGCTGAAAACAGAGGGGTGTCCGAACTTGTGTCCTGACGTCAAAGTTCGGACGCAAGTCGAGACTCGGAAACCAAAGATTGTCAAATGTCCGAACTTGTGTCCGGACATCAATGTTCGGACACAAGTCGAATTGAAATCAGATAGAGGAATTCAGAAGGTCCGAACATCAATGTTCGGACTGATGTTCGGACGGGTTACGGAAAAGAGTTACGCGGAAGGTCCGACCTTGTGTCCGGACGTCATAGTTCGGACACAGGTCGAGCTAAAATCAGAGAAGAACCCAAGGGCGTGTCCGAACATCAAAGTTCGGACTTATGTTTGGACATGCCCCGAACTTTGAAAATCAATAGAGCAAAACGCACTGTCCGAACTTCAAAGCTCGGACAGAAGTTCGGACAGTACGAAAACTGCATTTTTCTAGAAGACGAACAGAGCAGAGAAACTTGTGCAAAAATATCATCACGAATTGCCAAATTGATACACACACCAAATCACAGAGAAAAGCAGAGAACCATGGGGTTTTAACCATTCCAAAACGCAACCAAACAGACGACACAATCAGAATTCACACCCAAAACAGAACCGTTGTAATCCCCATGGCTGAACTTCCAAACCGAATCGAGTAACCACCTACCTCAATTAGCAGAAGAAAATCAACGGTCTGAATCAACAAGCGCAGTCCGAACAACCCAGCAGCCAGGCACGAATAAATATCACTAAATTCCCACAACAACGATCCAAAATCAGAACAAGGAAGAAACCTAGAACTTGGAAATTCAAAACTGCAACACTCTGCATCACAAACCTGAAATCAAGACTAGACGTAGTACTGCAGTAGAATCCCAATCCGAATGCGGCCGACGACAACTGATTGAACACAATCAGAATCCTCAATTAGAAAAACTGAGCAACACGAAGAAAACAACGAAGTCCCAATTCTGCAATCAAACCTGAAGTCGAAGGGAGAACCACACCACAACGAAGATCGCCAATCTGATTGCAGCGGTAGAGCCAAAATTCTCAACGCAGGAAAAGATGGAGAGAGAGAAAAGAAGAGAGAAAACTATCGCTCTGCACCACGATGGAGAACGCTCCTCACGAATGAACTGAATGAACTGGCGTGAATAACAATGATAAGGAAAAGAAAAGAAATAAGGAATTCCTTTCCATATAAATCAATAATTAATTACCTTAATTAATTAATCGAAAGACTTCCTTGTCCTTGGCAATTAAAACAATGTCGCTGATGTCCTAACTGATAGCAAAGAAATGTAATCCATCTTAGATCATTACATAAACCGGATATAATATAATGTTGCAACTATAAGGGTTATAACAATTACTGTCTCCATAGTGCTGAGCATTGATCTTAGGCTCTAGCTATGCAGTTTTACTTTTGCATGTACATTACCGGGACATCCCAAGGACTTCAAGGGTTTTCTGGTCCCGTTCCCCAATTGGAGGGTATTTCATCACTGGTAGGTGAAGGTTCTTGTCGAGAGGTTAGTTACCACTCATAAGTCTCATGACAAGGTTACCATGTTAGTCTTATACAATGGTTCACCACATGCTTGGGTGCATATGGAGTATACTTACTCCTTCGAGTCTCTATGCTCTTTAAGCGTCTCGCCTTTACAGTCCAAAGCCTCTTGTAGGCGTAGTGGTTCAGAAATCTCGTATTCTTGTTCGATTGCCTCTTGGCAATAACTACATGCACAAGTTTGTGGTTATGGTAGATGAAAGCCTTTTTTGAGGCTTCACATCGTTACCGCATTGATGATCTTTAGTCAACAAGAGGTGTCTTTCCTCTGGTTTCTCGCAGTGTCCAAGTGTCGACTAGGCCATTGTTGGTGTTATTACGATTCTTATGCCTCTGTGCTGCCATTGCTACAGAAGGCATGTAGGGTAATTAAAAGCTTGTCAACTGTATACTAGACTGATGCTCTAGTGACAGCAACACTGAGATGGCCATTACTCCAAGCCACTCAGGATGTTAGGTTAAAACTGATGGTCCAGTTGTTGATTTCTTGTCGTATGAGACAATATCTCTTGCAAGTCCTATTAGTAATGGTGTGGGTTTTGCCACCGTTTGAGTTCACATAACGTAGTTGGTTGGTGGCTTTTAAGCCTTATTGCTGCAAGCATGCTCTTTGCAAGCTGCTTATACACGTTTCCATTCTTTGTGTACCCCATAGGTTGAAGGTATTTACTGGGCTCCATGGTAAGTCGTGACATCACGCTTCCGTTCATAGGAGGCCCTTTAGGCAAGTTGATGCTAATCAGTGCCTTTTGTAATTTAGGGTATTTCCTATAAGTGAAATCCCTTCGGTATTCTAACCGAATATCCTTCTGGTTGTCGTGCTCTCTTCATGACACTTGTTCAATTGTGTTAACTCAGACCCCTTCGAGGGTTTCTCCTGGGTGTTGTTAGGTTATGCCGTTACATCCGGCTAGCGTTTGTGATACGTTATCACTATACCACCTTGTGGTATTATATTAGCTATTTCCTCTGGGTTATAACGTCTCCCGTCGTTGGGTAGACCGTCTATACTTGCTAGTGCTTGAGACTAGGTTTAAATGTCCTCTTTGATGATGGATTATATTTGTGGTAATCTTGTAATTGCTCTTGGGAACTTTGTCCCGTTCGTTGAGCATTCTGGTGTCCACGTCAGGCGATTGCTTACTATGTTTAGGCTGGGTATACTTTCCAGCTGCCATGTATTTTCTTGATGTCCTGAGACATATCCAATGTCTATACTTACTAGTATGGGCTCTTTGCACTCCCTAGTTCTTATTCCTCATCTTCAGATGGATTCTCTGAGTTCCTTTATACTTAATCGTCTGAGGTGTCCAGCTGTTCTGATTTGAACTCACTCATGGTCCGTAGGACGGAGTTGACTACTTCCCGTGTCGCACACTACATGTATACATACGTGGGGTACCTTGTTGATACGTTACCACTTACCCAACTATATGTCAGGCCCGCAAGCTCCTTCGGAGTGCGGTTGTCCCACATCCCGTAATTGGGTACACTCGTAGTGTTCATCACACGCCTAGGTGAAGTATTCTGTCGTCAACTCCTCTTGTATCATGGTATGATACTCACCGTAATCATGTGGTTTGGTTTTAAAATCCAAGGTTTAAAATAAGGTTTGTGGTTTTGAAAGAAATTTGGTTTGAAATCATGGTACGGTGTTTAAAAGGAATTCTTCATGGCATAGCCATGTACGCAAACTTGACCAAGTCCAGCTTCCCGCTGACTGGTGTGTTCTAAATGTAGTGGTCAGGCGTCAGGCCTTTCCATGGTTTCATTCCCCTAGTTTTAGGGTGTTTATTCCTGTAGTTGTTCCATCACGGCCACAGTACACTACTATGAACTTGTGGTGTGTTAGTGCTCCCCTGCATGTCCTGTTCTCACTGCACTTGCTGGGCAAGTGCTCGTACTGGTGGTTTTTGGGTAACCCGATACCGGTCACGGTATGGTTTCCACTCATAATTAGTAGTCTTGCTTACTCTTCCTTTGATCTTGTTGATCATTTACTTAGGTTAATTACTCTTCTGAGTAACTTCTCAGTGAGTTTGACATGGTTGTCATTGATCAGGGTACTTCTCCAATCCTGGAGCTTCCCCTTTGACTTGGTTGTGTTATTCCTTGTTGCTTGTTCCCACACGTTTGTTGTGGTTACTGAGCCTGATTTGGTGCACTACGGTTGTAGTTACATCAGATAATCTTGTGAATATTCTTGTAGCTGTCTGAGCTATGTTGGCCAGGTTTGTAACCTTTTTGGCGTTGTAGTTTTGGAGTCAGTCACTCCCGACTATGTCCTTAGCCAGCTAGCTTACCGTTGGTGGTGTTGCTTGGCTATTACTGTTGTCCCGCACTGTGTCTCGGGTTTCATTACTACTCCTGTTTCCATTTCGTTGCACGGTTAGTGCTTCTTTTCCTGTGCTGGTTGTTAGTTAGGTTCTGCGACTGCTGAGCATGTCGCCCCATGCTGTTGTAAGTTGTAGCCTCCTCGTGGCTGGGGTGCTTATTCCACCGCTATCAAGCGCGGGTCTTGTGTTCAACCAGGTTCCGTCTCCGGGTCTTCCATTTCTTGGAATCTAATATAGTTAGGTTCTTTCCTCTTGTAGGAATATCTCATTACGGCCAGATCGGGTTTTCCCGAGTATGAGAGGGCTTTCCTCTCTCTGGCGTCCTTTCGAAAATCATACAAGGGGTTTGTGGAGGGCGGGTCTGGTGTTGTAGGTATCCGGTACTCACCGGTAGTTCCTAACTAGCATCTCTCAAATGCTAACACTCAGCCCTTAGCCCTAAGCTTCTAAGTCCTAACTCGGTATTTCCTAAACTCGGTACTTCCAGTCATCAGGGCGATACTTCGCTCTGATACCACTTTTTGTAACACCCCTACCGCTAATACCGTCATTACCGTCCAATCTCCTTATACATTCGTACTCACGCAGCGGATACATTCTTACTCAACGGCGGGTGATACAATGCCGTTAGCCACCCACGTGACTAACAAGGCTATTAATACATACAACATCGGTCTGATGGACCGGAATATCCGAGTACTACTCAAATACAATACATACTCCCATTACTTACTGAGTACTACAATACTCCATTCAATACAATACTCCATTCAATACAATACTCCATACTTCAGTACAAGATAATACACTACACATACCGAGTTTACTGAGTTCCAAATACAAATACGATACCTCTTCAATTCCACGCATACTCATTAAGAGTCTATCCACTACCCGTTCCTCACAACTACATACTTGCAACTTACGTAATAGTGTACCCCTTGGTACATTTCTACATGCAAGGCTACAAGCCTTATACCATTTACTACAATCTACCTTTCATTCCTAGTAATCTAGGCATGTCCACCGGTCTCTTCTGTGACTAGGTCTGCTTCGGGTACCTGCACACTAAAAACGTTCCCCCTAGGGGGTCAGCTTACGCTGAATATGATAACCGCATACCCCGCGTACTAGCGAGGGTACGCCGACCATTTGGTCGAATACATGCAATTCATTTTGCAATACATACATACATACTTACATGCTTTCATTCACGATACTACAATACTACACAAGGTATACATACGCACAGTACAATACATGCTTGGAAGACAATACAAGTCAACCAATACTTACTTACCATCTTCCAGAATACACGTACACAATACATACTCATTACATACTCAATACGCAATACGGAGATACAATTCTCCAATACATACAAAGGTCCAGTTAGCTTCATTACACACCCGGGTTAATCGGGTGTTCAATACTTTTTGCTCCAGGTCAATGACTTACAATAGTCAAGACCAATACACATGCAATACTTACTTCTTACATACTTTACTTCCAGTTAAGTCGGTATGACCTCCGGGCAGGGATTACTACATCCCACCACCGGGCTTTAGGGTGGCCCACTAATCCAGGATGCTACCCATTCAAGGGATTTGGTCCATGGAAAGATTATAGCCAGGATTCGGATCCAACCTCTTGTGTTTCCTTATCCTCACGCGTGGCCGAAACTATATCGGACTTCTACTCATTCCAATTTACTCATTACTCAAGTTAGGAGTTAGGTTGTTAGGAATTAGTAGAAGTCAGTACTTCACTTCCATACATACATACAATACACAAGTACACAATACTTACACATACTTCTCATTTCCATTCATTCATTTCATGAATTATACAAACTAATTGTTCAAGAAGATACAACAAGAACAAAATAGTTCAAACACAGTTAAGTGCAATATAAGTCCGATTCGTGCATTTATCTTATTGGTGATCACATAAGCACACAAATCGGGGTAACCAAGTTAGGATACAGGGCATGAAGAAATCATACCGTTCACCGTCGTATACGTACTACCGGGTTCCTTCGAGGATCAACTTTTTGATTCCTATACATACATGTAGTATGATCAATGATCCATTATTGATCTAACTTACTCCTTCTTTGATACTCTCAATGTATACTTACTACTTTATTACTTTCTTACTTGGTTATGAAACCATTTTTCCTTATTACTTCTTAAACTTGTTTCCTTACTCACGCCTTTACTTTCTTACCATCATTACCTTCATTATTGGTGCATTATTACATATATATGCTTACATGTGTATAGGCATATAATATACATACATATGATTACTATAGTCATATAATAAAACATTTTTTTTGTAAGTTATGGGCGTCGTCCGACCCACCGTCCGACCCAAGCCCTGGGTCGGACCATTCCAGTAGATTTTCGTCCTCTGAAATTCTTCCCGTCCGACCCAGCACTATTCCGTCCGACCCATACTCCTCTGGGTCGGACCATTCCAGAAAGTTCAGTCCTGTTGCCCAAGTGGCGTCCGACCCACGTCCGACTCATCCTCTGGGTCGGACGGAGTCAGGAACTTCGACAACAGTTTTTTTTTGCCTGTCCGACCCATGTCCGACTCACGGCCCTGGGTCGGACCATTCCAGAAAGTTTTATTCTCGTTGCTTAAGCCTTGTCCGACCCACTGTCCGATCCAGGCTCTGGGTCGGACGGTAGCAGAACACTGCTACAGGCTTTGTTTTTCAATTCCTTTCTTACCCATTCCTTCCCCAATTTTCCTACATACATCCTAACATGTTTTAGCACTAATTAGGCTTTCTAAAATACCTTAATTCATCCTCCAAGTCCATTACTAAATTCGTCAAACAACTTACACAATTTTCTTACTTCTTCTACAACACATGTAACAGTTTTTGTTACACCTATGCTACAGATTTTAAAACTCAATTCTCCCATCCAATACTTCTACTACCAATACCATTACTAGCATCCCAAATACATTTCCAAGCAATTACAACATCTATGCCCAAGTCCAACATTCATTTTACTAAACCTTGTACTCTCATTCTTGCTAATTCCTCCAATGAAATCCAATACCTCTTGCTACAGATTTTTACATGCTTCATCCTCATTCTCCAATTACCAATCCATGGTCATTGAACATCTCTACTAGCCCCAATACATACCTTGGTTCTCCCATTCACCAAGTCATTCCTTAATGCTCAATTCCTACCAAAATTTCGCCATAGTCTACCTACAATTCTAACTTCTCCACAAACATACTCCTTCATCCAATTCATTCCTACTCTAGCCACACCCATACAAGGGTCCTACCAGCAATCAATACAACATACATTCACCCATACTTCTTCAAATACCAATACTAATACTCATACACAATCATTTGGCTCCAAGGCCTACTATCCACATACTAATTCTCAAATACTCAATCCTCCTCACAAATACCCAACTTCCAATACTACAATACCAATACAAGATTTTGGGTTCTTTAGTTAGTTGCCCATTCCCATAGTCTAATGCATTAAATTAACATTAGTAAAGAGCTCTTACCTTGAGCTTATAATTCCTTCATTCCCTTTTCAATTCTCTTCTTCCTTTCTTCCTTGCCCAAATCGGCCACATTGGGAATGGAGTTGCCAAACTCCATTTCCATCACCCAAAGCATACAAAACAAGTATAATTAATATACTAACCCTTAGATTTATACTAACTCATTGAGATGTTTTAAACAAATTTCTAGGGTTTACCTTTTGAAGCTTTTAGGAGGGGTTTTAGCCCTTGGTTCAAGAAGGTGAATCCACCACCATTGCAAGGTTGATATTGTGCTCAAAGAGAGAGAGAAAATGGAGTGTTACAATGGGGCAAAAATCGGTTACCAAAGGAGATGAAGAAAACTTAAGGTTCTCATGGAGATTTTTACCTTAATGGAGAGAGGGACTCCAAGCTACACATTGATGCTATTTTCTTCACCAATGGGGTATACCCACGAAAATGAACTTCCTCATTTTTGGATTTTGAAAAGAGAGAAGTGTAGAGGATGATGAGGGGATTACAAATATGTAATTATTTTTGCATTTGAAGCTCACATGGAGGTGGAGCATTGAAGAAGAAGATGGAGTAGCCATGGTTGTTGGGGGAGCTCCAAAAATCGCCAGCCTTGGGAGGATGAAGAAGGAGAATCGGCTGGGTGAGGAGAGGGAGGTGAGAGAATAAGGAAAAGTGAGGTGAGAGAAAAGGTGTTACTTTTCTACTCTTCCTCTTTTTGCTTTTTGTCTCTTTATTTAATTAGCTAGTTACATGTGTGTGTGTGAGGGGTTATTTGACTATTAAAAATCGGTCCCCCTACAGTTATACTAGTTGGAGCGTTTTTCGTCTTTTACAGAAAACGCTCGTTATTTTACCCGGTTTGGGTACTGTTCACTAACCGGGCCCGTTTTCCGGATTTTTCTCGTTTCTTTATTTTTATTGGTTATTAAGCTTTCATAAATGCTTAGTAATATTTATTTAATGACTTATAATTTTTACGGGTTCGTTTGACCACTTAAAATCACGTTTTTGGGTCTTCTCGAAAAACGTGCGTTAAAGTTCTATTAGCGTTTTAATACATTATTTGGATCCGTTTTCTTCGGGAGTTGTTCCCGTATATTATTTAGGTCTTATTAAACCTTTGGGATCCATATAATACTCTAACCGAGGTCTCGCACCTCTTATGGTTATTTAACGCTTACTTAGCGTTTTTCGCTTTTTAAGCGTTTCTTTATTTCTTTTGGATTTATTTTTCCTTACCAATATTACTTACGCATTATTAGGCTCTTAAATAAGGATTAGAATTATCTTAATCACTATATTTAAGTTTGGGGTATTTCAAAAACACACACTACAAACGTCCTACCGGTCACTTAGTACCGTTGCTCGTCCATTGTAGTGGTTTCAAAACTAATCATCACTCCCACCAGCTCACAACTAGCGTTACTCCCCGGGTTCGACCCGATACCGGTGCCTAACCATGAGAAGGTCCAACTAGCACCCGTGGAAGCGGTTTCAAAACCGATCCTCATTCTCGATTTGAAGAAATTCATTGTACCAAAATCAGTTTGGAAATTCATTTTGAAAACTCAATACAACTCCAAATTCCAGTTTATGTTAGTTACACCTATTACTAGCGTTATTTCTCGTGACCACTTATAGGGAGCTTCAAGAGTCATTCAACCCTAATGTGATCAGCATTGGTGTTGAACTATCCATCCACCCCAATTTGTGTTCGGTTTCCCTTGATCGCTAGCAAATCAAGTTCTACCTCCCACCTCAACTCACAATCAAATAGTCAAACATTATTTCATTTTCTATCTTTTTAATCTTCCTAGTCATAATCAAAGAACCATACAATTCCAATTTCTATATTCCTTTACTTATTTACTACTCATCTCATCAATTATTACTCCATTTATTTCCAATTACTTTACCTAAGGAATTCAAAACATAACTCCAATTAATTTACCTAAGCTATTCAATAGCATAATTCCCATTAAGTTTCTATCCTCAAATCATTCACAAGTGAAATCAATCAAGTCACCTAGGGGACTCAATTCTCACTAGGTTCAACATCGGTTTCATACCGATTCATACTCACCAAATCTCCCAACATGCTCATTCCTCAACACCGGTTTCATACTCTTAGCAATTGGGGTTCTCATTCCCCTAGAGTTTCTCTACTCCTTTTTACTTCTAATCTCACAAAAACTCTAAATTTACCCCATGAGTGAATATAAATGTTTATGTAACATAAGTATCAATCATCACAACAAATTCTTTTGCGCTATGCGCATTATAGTTTACGCACTTATCACGTAGAACTTACACTTCGTGGTTTTCGCCCTACCCCCCTTAAAAAAGGATTACGCCCATGTAATCTACCATGTGTTCAAAATTGGACATTGGTCTAAGGCGTTCAGCCATCATGGAGTGTTCTAACTTCCATGCGGTCTATTATACAATGTTCCTTTATCGATGGGTCTTAACCGTATTACCGGTTGGTCCCTTGTTATACCCAAAATTTTAACCCCCCCAGGGGTGTCCCTTGAGGTTTTGGTGCAAAAAGGGTAGTTTGGTCAAAAAGCAAGAATTCCCGGTTCGATCGGCGCATTCCGGGGCATCAAGGGCAGATTAGTCACCTTTAGGGGTATTTTTGTGATTTTCCAAGGCTCCTAAGCCCCCCATGAGCTTCCTCTCTCCTCCGAAAGTGGCTCAAATCAACTCCAAATACTTTGAAAGTTTAACCCATGGTAGAGGATGACATTTTAAGCATAATGGCGTTGGAATTTTTATTTTGCAAATTTCCAATAATGTTCTAGCAATTTCTGATTGAATCTGACGAGAAATTGAATTTAAAAATATTCCAACATTTAAAAGATCGATTCCACTTTAGAAAAATCATAATTGCCATCCTTGACACGTGGCTAAATTTTCACAAGAAAATTCCTTTGGGAAGTCACTTAATTAAAATTGCCAAAAAATATAACTGTTACTAGATTTCCTTTATCTTTAAGAAAGTCTATATAAAGGGATAAATCTTTTGATCAAAGCACAATCTCACAAGCCCTCAGAACCCTAGCAGTCAAACTCTTCCCATAGCCACCTCCCACGTTTTTGCACCCTCAAGCACCAAAACAAACCGAAATCTCACCAAAAATCAACACCGAAACACATTTTTCAATTCTCCCCACATCCACAATCATCAAAACACCTTCAAACCACCACCAAACGTGAAGAACATCACCAATTCTCAATAGTCAGAAGCTCAGTTCGAATCCAATTCGGAACGGCTTCAACGGAGCACCAAAAGATTCCCGACGTCAAGAATCTCATTGACACAGAAGGTAAAATAGGTTGGGACCTCCTTCTTTTGATTCACTATGACTTCATTGGTCTTCTTTTATGTTTGAGCGCAAAACTAACCTTTTAGAGCTTCTGAGTTACTGTTTGTGTAAGCTTCTGCCCAATTACTTGTTCGTAAGTGTTCGCATTAATTCGATTTCACATTGAAGACTTTTAGAGCCTAACCTCTTGTAAATCTTTCAGCTACAAGCACATAAATTTTGAGCTAAGAACACACCGTCGGGAACCATCAAAAACCCACTGTCGTGGTTGGTCCGTGACCTCGGACGCATGGTTCGGGACCACGGACGGGTGTCCGTGACCACGACACCCACGGACGTGTGCCGATTTCTATTTTTCAATTTTTTCAAATTTAGGGTTTCTGTCAATACTGTACGGGCCCACGGACACCCTGTCTGTGGCCCCGGACATTTCAAGTTGCGTTTTATTTTAGTTCTGTTTTCGAAATCATTTAATTCCAATTGAGGTCCGTGGTCTCGGACATTAGGTCCGTGGTCTCGACATTAGGTCTCGTGCTATGGACGTAATTAAAATTTAACCTTATTTTTCCTCCGAACCCTAGTTTAGGTAATTTTCACTTTCACTTTATTATTCTGTCAAAAAACGTTAAAAAATAAAAGAACAGAAGCGCGCACGTTAGGTTAAAACAACTTTTAGTAAGCCGTATAAACTAAGTAGAGGAAAAACGACCTAGAAGGGGTAATGAAAGTAATTGAACCCAATTAAATTGAATATATCAAGCCCCCGAACCCAACTCTCCTTTCCTAATTTGATCTAGGTAAAAATTAGGTGGTCGACTCATATAGGTTCCAATGAGCTAGCTTAGGTTTTAAAATTATTGTTATATGACATAGTTATTAACCTTAGGTTATTAGTGGACCTAAAACCCGACTAGATCCTAATCAACTAAATCAACATAGGATATGGTTTAAAATCGAGGCTCATAGACTGGCGACTCTGCTAGGGACAAATTCTTAACTTTAACCAGTTTAATTTTAAGAAAGAGGGCTTAACTCAAAAAGTTGTTTATTTATGGCTTTATTATTTTGTTTATTTACTTTTGTGCACACTTTAATTTCTACACCTTTGCATCATGTGAGAGCGAGGGTCCACGCAAAACGATTTCACCCCGGGACCCGTTTGAGGGTCCCCTGTCAGGGACTCACACCTTTTAGGTGATGTGAATAAGCGGGGGAAAGATGAGGATGTCGTCTAACCACATCCCCTTAATACCTGGGCTTTAGCCCTAAGCGTTTTCCTGGCAGTGTCCTTACCTAGCCCATTGTTTGGTCAGTCAAAGACCCGACCGTAGACGCACACCTTCAGGTGATGTGGAAAGAGTGGGGAATCCCAAAGAGAATACCGTGCAAGCCCTATTCCTTTGTGGTGACCTGGGTCCGCGCCCCAAGCACCTCTCCGGATTGAACCATACCCGGTTTGCCTTAAACGTCTAGTGAGGACATGTTGAATTTGTGTGGGCTTGGTTTGCTTGTATGATTGGCCCACTACCCAGCCTAGAGTTTGATAGGAACTTTTCCCTATATCAACCTAGCCCAACCGAATTGCCAACTTTACTTGTTTACGGTCTAAAGGCCCTGTTTGGTTTGATATGTGAGTCATTTGGGCTTCGGCCCAAAAGTTTAGACTAAGGTGATTCTTCTCTCTTTTTGGCCAAATTTGAATTATCAATTTAGTTCTAGGCCCGCGAAAGGCAAATCCACCTAAAGCAATCCATGAAAATCCACCAGGCCTTTCCATTTCATGGCCCGTTCCCGTCTAGGAAAACTTTTCACTCGGGCTTTGGCCCGAAACCCCAGACACATGCATCATCCTTTAGGCCCAATCGGGGTTACTCGGCCCAAACTCCAATCCACATCTAGCACATGGTTTAGAAATCATTCCGGCCCATGCGCCTCATCTCTAGCCCAAACACATTTTGGCCCAAGTGCCCAATTCCCAGAACATTCCCGCCTAAGAGGCACATTTTTCGAACATTTCGACCTAGGTGCCTCTCTTCTAGTTCATTTATGCCATAGCACTTACCCACGATCTTCAAGACTTTCCAGCTCATGTACTATTCTCGCGGCCTAAACAAGTTTTAACCTAAAACATCTTCACGACCCAGAATTTCAGCTCTATCCTCTTTGGTTTTCTAACAGACGGCGCTTTGGAAACAGGTAAACTGTCATCACAAGCATGGAGGGAAAAGGAAGGCTAGTTACAGCAGAGGATAGAATAGTAGAGATAGAGCTTAGGCTACAAGCCATGGCAGAAGCCTTAGAAGAGTTGAGAAACAAGATCAACTCTCGGGATGCGGACTTTCATAGGGCCGCTAATACAAGAGAGAATGGCCAAGCTGAACTAGAAGCCATGATGGCTGCCATGGAGCGGAGACATAGTGTTGTCAGGAACGCCATGGAGTCCAACTACATTGCAGCAATTGAAGAATTAAAAACAAAGACCCTTTCCCTTGAGGCTGGACGTCAAGTCTAAAATGAACTAGTGAATAGGCTTCTTAGTTCTCTTCACAATTGTATTGAATCTAGCTCTATTAGGGCCCGAGGTTCACAAGGGGATACCGAGGAAATTGCTGCAGAACTCGAAAGGGCGAGCAAAGAACCAGAAGAAACTCCCAAGACGACCAGTTTAAATTTTTCTTCCTTGAGATCTTGCACTAAGCCGGGATTACCAACACCCGCCCTAGGTGAAAGTTCCATGTGCCCGCAGAACTATAGTGCCAGGCTACGGGTAGGATAGCTCAAAGCTCGGAGAGTGGGCAACAAGTCCTTAAAGGCAAAGCCAGTTGTTGCAATCCTAGTTTCAAAACAGAAAACCAAAGCATCATCCCAACCTAGGCGATTCCCTGCACCAAGACAGTTTACCGACATTGGCCGAACACCAAGCCAGGCATTTGAAGAGCTTCAGAGAAGAAACTTGCTACAGCCCTTGGCCCCTCGGCCAGGAACCACCCATTTAGGGAGGCATCTTAATCAATTCTACCATTACCATCAGTTACCTGGCCATGACACCGATCATTGCAGGGCCTTACGGCATAAGATCCAAGACTTGATTGACCAGGGTCTTTAGTTCTCGGAGTGCAGGAATATTTTCAGGAATCCCATGCCGGAGCGCCACTAGGAATCTTTGTTATTTTTCTTTTCTCTTCAGTTGTTTTGTGTAGCTTCTTTCTTTTTCTTTCTTTACAATTACCTTTCTTTCTTTAGTTAGTTCATTTGTCTTTTCCATTTAGATGATACCTAATGTTAATGTTTCTCCTTTCGGTTATTAATAAAATTCCTTCTTTGCTCATGTTCTTCTATATGCTTGGATTAATGTTTGTACATTCATTCATGTGCCCAAAAAACTGGGAAAAACGGAAAAGTGGAAAAGTAAAAAAGATCTCTCACTCATGAAGCATGTTTGTAGACATCAAAAAGCAAAACCTTTGTCTTTCACGAAGCCCCTTGTACAAAACCACCTTCCCATCTATACATTCATCGTCTCCACATCACTTAATCATTTTTGCCATTTCACCAGACACATAAAAACAAAATTGCGGCCACAAAAGGAAAAAGAATCATCCATCACCTCTTCACAAGAGTACCCCAGCACCACTCACCGTCACACACACACCCCCTTCACATACAACTTGGGTATTCAAAAGGCTTGTCGAAAAACCCTACAACAATACTGGGGGCAATCTGAGTTAAGAAACGATAATGTCTATTTCTTTTGTTTAAACGTGCAAACAAGTCTCTGAGTGTACACTTCGTGAGAGTGCCTTAAGCGGTAAAACCAAGAGCGAAAGAGCGTGTCATTCTTACACGACTCCAGAGAGATCACATTCAAAGGTAGGGTAAACGGCATGACTCCAACTGAAGAAGATAATTTGTAAATTTACGTTTAAACCAGTAAAAAGTAACAAGGAACAGATATACAACTATTAGGGATGACGAAGCACCTAGGTACAGCACCACACAGCCAAAAGCTAGTGGACCCTGACATTACACCCTAGGCACCCCTGCTGAGCTTTTCGTATACGTCCTCTTTTACAACACTACAAACTCCACACATAAGCCAGCCAATGATGAATAACCAACCCGGTGACCAAAGGAAGCAAGGAGCCCGACTTCCGAACAGCAACTTCACAAGTCCAAAGAAGCAAAACTGCTACCAGCATGACGAAACAATCCGCAAATGGTCTCAAAGTGACACAGGATCCAAATGAGCTAACATCAAAAACAGCTGTCAAAGTTCAAAGCCAGGAAACACAAGAACCCCGAAGAAAGGAGATTAAAAGAAAGGCAAACCTAAAAAGCCTCGAAGAAATCCAAATTCGGAAAAAAGAGAAAAGGTGCAAGGAACAATCCAAAGGTTCCAAGTCCCAAGTTCACAAGCGAAGTCATCACGAAGTAGGCAAACGACTTCAAGACAAAGAAGTCAAGTCCGAGAGACGGTGCAAGTTGCAGCTTTGGTCACCCTTGTAGCTCCACATATCTTAAACATTCCTCCATTGTCCTGTTGTCATTCATCACACCCCATAGCCACGTTACAAGCTTAAAGACTTCCGACTTAATAGTTGTGTATCCAATCACGTGAAAGTAACAGGTTGAACGTGTAAATCTAACAAATGTCAAATTCAATGGTTGAGATGTCTTGACCAAAAGAAGAGCACGACTGCAAACATTAAACACCTTGAGTTTAGGATAGAAAACACCACATCAAGATAAACCCTGACCTTGTGAGGATGAGACTTGATTTTGCGCAATTAAACAGAGAAAATACTGGGGGCAATCGATCGTTCCGATCAATTGCCATAAAATCCTAAAGAACTCAGATCGCCTTAAGGAAAAATACTGGAGGCAATTGTTGGTCCCAACAATTGCAACAACGACACCGATTGAGGCCCAAAAACCCGAAACCTAAAGGATCAAACCCTCCTCATATCAATAGGCCCGTCCTGAGCCCTACCTCCACATCAAATTCCCACAGGCCCGTCCTAAGCTCTTCCTTCACATTCAAACATCCACAGGCTCATCTTGAGCCCTACCATCTCCAGGTTTGACATAAGCCCTAATCCTTCTACATTCATTTATATCCATCATAAACATAACACACTTTCACTTAGAACTACCTTTAGGCTCATCATAAGACCTAGATCCAACCTTTAGGCTCCTCATAAGACCTAGATCCAACACTTAGGCTCGTCATAAGACCTATATCCAACCTTTAGGCTCGTCATAAGACCTAGAACCAACATTTAGGCTCGTCATAAGACCTAGAACCATCCCTTAGGCTCGTCATAAGACCTAGAACCACCTTTAGACTCGTCATAAGACCTAGATCCAACCTTTAGGCTCGTCATAAGACCTAGATCCAACCTTTAGGCTCGTCATAAGACCTAGAACCATCCCTTAGGCTCGTCATAAGACCTAGAACCACCTTTAGGCACGTCATAAGACCTAGATCCAACCTTTAGACTCGTCATAAGACCTAGATCCAACCTTTAGGCTCGTCATAAGACCTAGAACCATGCCTTAGGCTCGTCATAAGACCTAGATCCAACCTTTAGGCTCGTCATAAGACCTAGAACCATTCCTTAGGCTCGTCATAAGACATAGAACCACCTTTAGGCTCGTCATAAGACCTAGATCCAACATTTAGGCTTGTCATAAGACCTAGATCCAACCTTTTGGCTCGTTATAAGACCTAGATCCAACCTTTAGGCTCGTCATAAGACCTAGAACCATCCCTTAGGCTCGTCATAAGACCTAGAACCACCTTTAGGCACGTCATAAGACCTAGATCCAACCTTTAGACTCGTCATAAGACCTAGATCCAACCTTTAGGCTCGTCATAAGACCTAGAACCATGCCTTAGGCTCGTCATAAGACCTAGATCCAACCTTTAGGCTCGTCATAAGACCTAGAACCATTCCTTAGGCTCGTCATAAGACATAGAACCACCTTTAGGCTCGTCATAAGACCTAGATCCAACATTTAGGCTTGTCATAAGACCTAGATCCAACCTTTGGCTCGTTATAAGACCTAGAACCATCCCTTAGGCTCGTCATAAGACCTTGTTGCATTCCTTTTGGCTCATAGTAAGACCCTTTAGCTTACCCACTCCGATCAAACACATTGCATTCATCTCATTCATATAGGCTCGTCATAAGACCTAGTTACATTATCCAGGCGCGTCACAAGACCTGGCGACAGAAAAGTTGGCGAGGTGATGGCAATAAATCCTCTTGTGTTATGTCTGCTTACTTTGGGATCAATGAATGGTGGGTGAAGGCAATAATTCCCCAGGGTTTTTACCAGGAGTTATCCCTGCACACCGGCTTGGGGGTGATGGCAATAAGTCCACATTGGGTCCAGCCAGGAGCATTGGCACGGGTTTTCAGTCCCAGAAGCACCCGAACATCATCAGCATCATCAGCATCATCCGCATCATCAGTATCATCAGCATCATCAGCATCGTCAGCATCACCAGCATCATCAGCATCATTAGCATTTCAACATTCTTGCATTTGCATACCACCCAGTTTTCACATTTTAGGTTGTCAACGCCTTAGAATCGCTTGACATTATTTCATTTTCACATTTTAGGTTGTCAACGCCTTAGAATCGCTTGACATTATCTCATTTTTTTGCTTATAGGTAGTAGTACACGCCGTAGAATAGCTTGACATCACTTCATTCATTATAGGGGGTCAACGCCTTAGAATAGCTTGACATCACTTCATTTATTATAGGTAGTCAACGCCTTTGAATAGCTTGACATCATCTCATCCATTATAGGTAGTCAGCGCCTTAGAATATCTTGATATCATATCATCTTTATAGGTAGTCGGCGCCTTAGAAGAGTTCGACATTACTCCATTTTTACCTTTAGGTGGTTGATGCCTTAGAATCGCTCGACATCCTTCCACTTTACTCATTGGTAGTCAGCGCCTTAGAACAGCTCGACATAACTTGTCAGATTTCAAATGCATGTGGGGTCTTTTAAGATCCGAAATTATGGGGCATCACTCAAGCATCAACCAGAGTTTTCATATTCATTATAAAGTCTAGTTGACGGGGGGCAATCTGTTACACCCAAAATTTTAACCCCCCCAGGGGAGTCCCATGAGGTTTTGGTGCAAAAAGGGTAGTTTGGTCAAAAAACAAGAATTCCCGGTTCGATCGGCGCGTTCCAGGGCATCAAGGGCAGTTTAGTCACCTTCAGGGGTATTTTCGTGATTTTCCAAGGCTCCTAAGCCCCCCATTAGCTTTCTCTCTCCTCCAAAAGTGGCTGAAATCAACTCCAAATGCTTTGAAAGTTTAACCCATGGTAGAGGATGACATTTTAAGCATAATGGCGTTGGAATTTTGATTTTTCGAATTTCCAATAATTTTCTAGCAATTTCTGATTGAATCTGACGAGAAATTGAATTTAAAAATATTCCAACATTTAAAAAATTCGATTCCACTTTAGAAAAATCATAATTTCCATCCTTGACACGTGGCTAAAATTTCACAGCAAAATTCCTTTGGGAAGTCACTTAATTAAAATGCCAAAAAATCTTACTTGTACTAGATTTGCTTTATCTTTAAGAAAATCTATATAAAGGGATAAATCTTTTGATCAAAGCACAATCTCACAAGCACTCAGAACCCTAGGTAGTCAAAACTCTTCTTCATAGCCATCCTCCCACATTTTTGCACCCTCAAGCACCAAAACAATACCAAAATCTCACCAAAATCAACACCGAAACACATTTTTCAATTCTCACCACATCCACAATCATCAAACCACCTTCAAACCACCACCAAAACGTGAAGAACATCACCAATTCTCAATAGTCAGAAACTCAGTTCGAATCCAATTCGGAAACGGCTTCAACGGAGCACCGAAAGATTCCCGACGTGAAGAATCTCATTGACACAGAAGGTAAAACAGGTTGGGACCTCCTTCTTTTGATTCACTACGACTTCATTGGTCTTCTGTTAAGTTTTGAGCGCAAACTAACCTTTTATAGCTTCTGAGTTACTTTTGCTTAAGCTTTTGCCCAATTACTTGTTCGTTAAGTTTCGCATTAAATTCGATTTCACATTGAAGACTTTTAAGCACTAGCCTCTTGTACATCTTTCAGGCTACAAGCACATAAATTTTGAGCTAAGAACATCGTCGAGAACCATCAAAAACCCACTGTCCATGGGTGGTCCGTGACCACGGACGCATGGTCTGGGACCACGGACGGGTTGTCCGTGACCACGGACACCCACGGACGGTGGTGGGATTTCTTATTTTTCAATTTTTTCAAATTTTAGGGTTTATGTCAATACATGTCCGGGCCCACGAACACCCTATCCGTGGCCCCGGACTTTTCAAGTTTGCGTTTTTTTTTTGTTCTGTTTTAATAATCGTTTTATTCAATTGAGGTCCGTGGTCTCAGACATTAGGTCCGTGGCTATGGACGTAATTAAAATTTGACCTAATTCTGCCTCCGAAACCCTAGTTTAAGTAATTTCACTTTTCACTTTATTTTTCTGTCAAAAAACATTAAAAAATAAAATAAAAACAGAAGCGCGCACTTAGGTTAAAAACAACTTTGTAGTAAGCCGTAAATAAACTAAGTAGAGGAAAAACGACCTAGGAGGGGTAATGAAAGTAATTTGAACCCTAATTTTGTCGAATATCAAGCCCCTGAACCCGAACTCTCCTTTCCTAATTTGATCTAGGTAAAAAATAGGTGGCGACTCATAATAGGTTCCAGTGAGCTAGCTTAGGTTTTAATAATTATTGTTATATGACATAGTTATAACCTTAGGTTATTAGTGGACCTAAAACCCGACCAGATCCTAATCAACTTAATCAACATAGGATAGGGTTTAAAAATCGAGGCTCACATCCCTGCATCAAGAATTTTCATTGGAGTTGTTTAACTCCTAACCGGGTTCGGTTCTAGCCTAAAAAGGCTTCAAGGCATTGATAATTAGCCATTAATTCACTAGGTATATTAAACCTTAGAATTCTGGGCCCACTAGCTTCTGCTGCGCGACCCTGATAACTCGGGTTGTTCGCCCATTTTGTTATTATTAATGTGTTAGACATCACCTTTTTATCCCTTTTTATCTTGGGAATAAGGTCTATCAATCATGCGTGGTATTCCTTTACCATACACGAACTCAATGAGTTACAGGTTTTCTATCCATCTCTCTGGAATCTATGTACATATTGTTCGTACTCCCATGATTATTCACTGGGTTCCTCCGACTTATTGCCGGTTGAGGTTAAGTCACTACTTAGTTGTAGTGCTTCCTCTATTGTCAGTAGCTTCTGAATTATGCCCATTTATTTGATTCTGTACAAGTGTTCTTTACTTGTATGACCTTGCATTTTCTATACGTCGGTCCTTGTGACTTCGTAAGTTTCCTTCAACTTTTACCATAATTGACGTCTTTCCATATTCCTAGCTATCCCACTAGATCATTACTGCACAAGTGCAATACCAAAACACTCAGTCCTACAGAGTGCAGAGGCGTAAACCCTTGGCAGTAAATCTCTCATGCAATTGCAATAGGAATGATCATTCTGTCTGTCATCTCGTATTTTACAACTTCATGTCATTGTGTGGTTATTAACATAAATTGGTCGCTCGCTGCGCACCATGTTCTTACTGATTCTACAGTATTGGTTTACATGGCATCCACTGTTGCTAGCTTCAGCTCATGCATTTCCATCATTTACATTTTTGAGCTCATTGATCCATATTTACTTCACAATTCACTCTGTACCCATATAGTGTTTCTTCTGAACCGATTACTCTTTGGTTTTCAACAATTGTCATCAAAGCTTCCTTCTATTTCATCTTGTTCAAGTTATTGTTTGGCAATGACTATCTGCTCAAGCTTCACTACGTTAGTAGTTCTGAAAGAGGTGTATTTTTAGTCGTTCACTGGTGGCATCTTCTTCTTTGGACTCTATGAGTTCACCGCTCTCGCGGTCTCACACTAACGAGGGGTATTGTAACACCCCAACTCCAAATACAATGATCGTCACCTTAAGTCCATCTCATTCATTAACCACGCAGCGGAAAAGTTCTACTAAATTGATGTTACCGCCGTTAGTCACCCACGTGACTAACTAGGCCTATTCTCTTACAAGTCACGGTATGACTAACCGGATAATTACTCGAGCATCTATACATTAAAATCCATAAAACACAACTTATACCGAGTATCTCATATCCTAATACATCATACTAACATCTCATCAATTTACTAAACGAGTGTACATGCACAACTCGTGTAACAAATGTAAAAGCAACCCGAAGTACTCTACCCGCTCCTACTCTCAAGTTGAGTCCTCGTCTGGTACCTACCTGCAAAGTTTAAATCACAGGCCCAAGGGGCTCAGCATATTGCTGGTAACGAAAACGTGCAGCCCACAAGCTAGCAGGGTTACACACGACTACTTTGTTGTATACATGCAATTGTTTATTCATACAAATAATAATAAGAAGTACGATAACAACAACACATTTATGTGAAACATTCACAGCTCAAATAAATCGAACGTCGTAATGGACGCCCATTAATGAGTAAGTTAGATTCCCAACTCCGGAGGCCTGAGAATTGTGTAGTTCTCGTGTTTGACCATACCTTATAAGTGTCAACCGTTCTCTTAATAGATCTGGTTGTTCTATAACTGAATTGTTTATTTTTGTCGGGTCAAGGTAACCCTAGCCAATGAATTATTAGCTCCATTGGGTTAATAAACATTAATTCTTAAGTTATGAGGGGTGTAGGCTTGACCCTCCCGCGCCTCCTGAATTTTCCTCCCACCTCGAACTGTTCACTCGAGCTGGTCGGGTCTGTTTGTCGACCCTAGGCGACAAGTCGTAGACGAGCCATATGCGGAAGACAGCTCTGATACAGATGCCGACCTCTTAACCTAAACATGCATGACCGGAGTCAGTCCCGGATTCCTCTCCTCCCAAGTTCCAGTTAGTTGAAGCCTCATTGGCAATTTGTTAGCTTAACCTCTCTCGGTATTAACCAACTAACAACAGGGAGTATTTATAACCTTATTGTGAGCCTCGATTTTAAACCCTATCCTATGTGGATTAAGTCGATTAGGATCTAGTCGGGTTTTAGGTCCACTTATAACCTAAGATTAGTAACTATGTCTTATGACAATAATTATTAAAACCTAAGCTAGCTCACTGGAACCTATTATGAGTCGCCACCTAATTTTAACCTAGATCAAATTAGGAAAGGAGAGTTCGGGTTTCGGGGCTTGATATTCGACTTATTTAGGGTTCAATTACTTTCATTACCCCTAGAAGTCGTTTTTCCTCTACTTAGTTTAATTAAGGCTTGTTACGAGTCGTTTTAACCTAAGTGCGCGAGCTTCTGTTTTTTTGTGTTTTTTAGCATTTTTTGACAGAAAATTAAAGTGAAATTGAAAGATACCTAAACTAGGGTTTCAGAGGCAGAATTAGGTTGAACTTTGCTTACGTCCGTAGCCACGGACCCCATGTCCGAGACCACGGACCCCAGTTAACCTAATTATACAGAAGAGTCGATATTAAAGGAAAACAAAAAATTGCAAAGTCCGGGGCCACGGACAGGCTGTCCGTGGGACCGGACATTATTAGAAAACCTAAATTTTGAATTTTTAAAATCCCGCCGCAGTCCGTGGGCGTCCGGGCTTACGGACAGGGAGTCCGGGACCCCGGACATGATGTCCGTGGGTGCGGACCGCCCTCGGACGGCGGCTTTGAGGCTGTTCCCGAAGGTGTTTTTGGCTCATATTTTATGGGTGTGTAGCCTGAAATATGTACAATACGTTAGTGATTGAAAGTTTTCAATTTGAATTCGAATTAAGCACGAAACTTGGTAAACAAGTAATTGGACAGAAGCTTTAAACAAACAGCAATATAGAAGCGTAGAAGGGTTAGTTTGAGCCCAAATTTTGAGGCAAGACAGATAATACCGCAGAGAATTAGGGAAGTGGAGTTTCTACCTGTTTTACCTTCGGATTCCTGGTGTTTCTTCACGTTGGGATTCTTTAGAGGCCTCGTTGATGGCGGATTCGGAAGAACTTCGAACCCAGCTTCTGACTCCTTGTTGTTCTTGATGTTCTTCACGTTTTGGTGCTGTTTTGGTGAGGGTTTGATGATGGATGATGTTGTGGGAGTTGAAAAATGTGTTTTGGTGTCGATTTTGGTGAGATTTCGGTGTTTGATTGTGGCTCTGGAGTTCAAAACGTGAAGAGAAGGAGACGGCTGCCTTTTTTGAGAGTTTAGGGTTCTTGAGGGTCTGATTTGATCATGGGATAAGGTTCCTTATATAGGCTTCCTTAAAGATAGAAAAATCCGGTAAAAACCGAGATTTACTGACGTCTTAGCACAAGGGCTTCCAAAAGGAATTTTATTATGAAATTTTACACATGGGTAAAGGATGATATTTCTGATTTTTCTAATGAGGAATCGAATTTTTTGGATATTGGAATATTTTTAAATTCAATATCTCGTCAGATTCAATCAGAAATTGCTAGAAAATTATTGGAAATTCAAAAAATCAAAATTCCAATGCCATTATGCTTAGAATGTCATCCTCTATCATGGGTTAAAATGTCAAAGTATTTTGAATCGATTTGACCCTTCTTTGGAGGAGAGAGAAAGCCTATAGAGGGCTTAGGAGCCCTGAAAAATTACAAAAATGCCCCAGGAGATGATTAAGCTGTCCCTAGTACCCTGAGATGTGCCGATCGAACCGGGAACCCTTGCTACTTGACCAAACTAGCCTATTAGTAGAGACTCTCTTCCGGGGGTTGAAATTTTGGGTATAACAGATTGCCCCCCGTCAACTAGACTTTGTAATGGAAATGAAAAGGCTAGTTGATGCTTGAGTGATACTCCCAAAATTTTGGATCTTAAAAGACCCAACATGCAATTGGAATCCGATAAGTTGTGTCGAGCTGTTCTAAGGCGCTGACTACCTATGAGTAAAGTGGAAGGATGTCGAGCGATTCTAAGGCGTCGACCACCTAAAAGTAAAAATGAAGTAATATCAGACTATTCTAAGGCACCGACTACCTATAAGAATGATACGATGTCAAGCTATTCTAAGGCGTTGACTACCTAAAATGTGATATTGAGATAATGTCAAGCGATTCTAAGGCGTTGACAACCTAACAAGTGAAAATTGGGTGGCATGCGAATGCAAGGATGTTGAAATGCTAATGATGCTGAAGATGCTGATGATGCTGACGATGCTGATGATGCTCGGATGCTTCTGGGGACCGAAACCCATTCCAATGCTCCTGGTTGGTATACTATGGGGACTTATTGCCTCTGCCCACCAACTGGGTGCTGGGATAACTTCTAGATTACCAAGGGGACTTATTGCCACTGCCCACTAGTTGTTTCTCCCAAGAAGTTGACATGAAGATGGGGACTTATTGCCTCTGCCCCGCCAACTTAGATCACGCTCTGTCTCGCACCTGCCTCGCACTGAAGATGATACTAGGTCTCGTACTGGTCTCGCACTGAAGAGATACTAGGTCTCGTACTGGTCTCGCACTGAAGATGATACTAGTCTCGTACTGGTCTCGCACTGAAGATGATATTAGGTCTCGTACTAGAGAAAATGATGGGCCTCGTACTGATGAAGATGGTGGGTCTCGCACTGATGAATAAGATGGGTCTCGAACTGAAGTCTCGTATTGAATGGATGACGAAAAACCTGGAACTCACACCGATTCTAGGTCTCGAACTAAATGAAGATGCTAGGTCTCGTACTGAATGAGGAATCTGCAGGGCCTTGCACCGATTTTGGGTCTCGAACCAAAAATAAGTTAGGAGGATAATGGTCTCGTGCAAATGATGAAAACTGATTACTGGAGTGCCAAACATGGCAATGACGATAAGATGTATGCAATCAAAATATATGAAAGATACTCGTTCAAAACAGGAAATTGTTGGAAAAGGTGCCAAACATGGCAATGTTGAGGTGTTATGTAAAATGCAACTAGAGTGTTTGTTGGAAGCTTGCCCAAAACAAGGAACTGTTGAAAAATGTGCCAAACATGGCAATGCTCGAGAAAGACTCTACTGAAAAAGGGAAGTGAAATGATCATTTCTTGACTATAAATTTCACATCTGCAATTTGTTTCTTGAAAAATGAACATGTCATTGGTGGAAGTGTGTGGTGTTTTTTGTGGTGTTAAAGGCTTTTTCCGGTGTTCAGGATTTGTGATAGATCTGGGATTAGGCTGTGATTTTGGATGGTGGTCAGGGTTATGACGGGCCTGATGTTTTTGTGGAGGTAAGGCTAATAACGGGCTTGAGAGTGTGTGTGTAGTGGTAAGGGCTTATGTGTGCCTGTGGTGGGATGGTGGTGCTCAAGCTTTGGGTTTTAATTGGTGTTGACATGGCAATTGTTGGAACCAGCAATTGGCCCCAGTATCTTTCCTTAGGACAATCTGAGCTAAAGTTCATGGCAATCGATCAAAACGATCGATTGCCCCCGGTATTTTCTTTGATTAAGCGCGTGAACGAGTCTTGTCCTCACAGGGTCACGGCTTATGTTTTGATGTGGTGCTTCCTAACCTACACTCAGCGTGTTTGATGCTTGTACTTGTTTTCTGCTCACGGTCACAACTTCTAGACCATTGAATTTGACATTTGGTGGATTTACGCATTCGATCTGTTACTTTCACGTGATTAGGTACACAACTATCAAGTCGGAAGTCTTTAAAGCTTATAACGTGGCCATAGACGGGATCATGGAGGGATATTTGAGGTATGTGGAGCTTAAATGGGTGACCAAAGCTGCAACTTGCATCTTCTCTCAGATTCATCTTCCTTGTCTTGAAGTCGTCTAACTGCTTCATGTTGACGTTGTTTTCGAGCTCCTGGACTTGGACTTTTGAAGTTGTCCTTTACACCATTTCTCTTTTCGTCATTTGGATTTCTTCAAGGCACTTCGGGTTTGCCTTTTTGTTTTATCCTTTCCTGACTTTGCCTTTGGGGTTCTTGTGTTTCCCGGTTTTGGGCTTCGAGAGCTGTTTTGATGTGAGCTCTTTTGATCCTGTGTCACTCTGGGACCATTTGCGGATCGCTTCGTCATGCTGATAGCGGCATTGCTTCTTTGGACTGATGAGAATGTTATCTGAGAGTCGGGCTCCTCGCCTCCTTTGGTCACCGGGTCGGACATTCATCATTGGCTGGGTTATTTTGTGGAACTCATAATATCGAAAAGGGATATATGAAAGGCTCAGCGGGGGTGCCTAGGGTTTAATGACAGGGTTTACAAGCTTTTGGCTATGTGGTGCTGTACCTAGGTGCTTCGTCATCCTGATAGTTGTGAATCCGTTCTTTGTTACTTTTCGCAGGTCTAAGAGTAAATTTACAAATTATCTCCTTCGGTTGGAGTTATGCCATTTACCTTACCTTTGAATGTGGTCTCACCGGAGTCGTGTAAAAATGACACGCTCGCTCACTCATGGTTTTTCCACTCAAGACACTCTCGTGAGATTTTCACTCGGATACTCGTTCGCACATTTAAACAAAAGATAAAAGATGACAAACTTAAACTTAGATTGCCCCCAGTATTAATCCAGGGTTTATGACGACAATTTGACAAATGTGGACCCCGAACCGCAATGTGGTTTATTTAGGGGTGAGCTGTGGTGTTTAACGTGGCATGTTCAACTTTTAGAAACAAGAGACAAATCGTTCTATTCCATAGTCGAGAAATGATTACTCTGTGATCCCTTTCCTTGAGAAACATTTTTGTTTTTTCTTTTCAATGAATGAATGAAAAATTGTTTGTACAGAAATTGTGAAAATGGAACTATGATTTTATTTATGAATCATGAAAGAAACATAAAGATTACAATCTGAGGTGACTGAAAACTTACTAAGAAAATAAGCTACTAGGAAAATTTGAAGATGCAGGAAAACATAAATAAAACGATCTGCATACTTAGAAAAATTGGACTCCTTGCTCGAGGAGGTCTTGAATCTTGTGCTTCAATGCTCGGCAATTGTCAGCATAATGGCCAGGCAACTGATGGTAGTGGCAGAATTGATTAAGATGCCTCCCCAAATGAGTGGTTCCCGGCCGAGGGGCCAGGGGCTGTAGCAGGTTTCTCTTCTGAAGCTCTTCAAACGCCTGACTTGGTGCTCGGCCAATGTTGGTGAATTCCCTTTGCGATGAATCTCGGCGTGGTAAGGGTACCGCTCTAAGATTTTGATGCGGAGCTCTAGGTCGTTGAACCACATTCACTTCTGGGAAACTGCTTTGAGCGCAAGCTACTGGCTGAAGATAAGCCTTTTCTGGTCCTGGCTTAGGTAACTTGGAGCCACTGCCGGAGTTTCTTGAGCACTCGAGCTCCAACCCTTCCTTATGAATCCTTTCCTCTAGAATACCAACTTGTCCCATCAACATGTCCAAACTCGGAAAGTACATAAATTTTAGCTCACGGTTGTGTTGTTTTCGCATGTTCTCAATTATCATGCGGATTTGCTCTTGCTCGTCCATTTTGGTAGGCATGGCTGCAGCCTTTCTTCTCCAACGCTTGATGAAGTCAGACATGGACTCACCGTCTTTCTGTCGAGTTCCTGCCAGATCGATTCTGGTGACCTCGAGGTTCTTAGCATACTCGAAATGATTTAGGAAAGCCTCGCAAACCTCCTCGTAGGTTTTGGTATTCATCTTCTGAGTGAGATACCAACGCTGAGGAGTCTCGTCTAGATAGCGTGCAAAAACTTTGGCTTTTTGCATGTCGTTGAGCCCTAAGATGGACATTTCCCGGTCGAACATAGCCAAATGAATCTGTGGATCCGAGGAACCCTTGTACAAAGCGAGTGTGGGCAGCTTCAGCTTTGGGGGAAGATCAACTTCAGGATATGACGCTGTGGGGAAATAATCGAAGCCAGCTGGTTTGTTGGCTTTCTCTATGCGCTCAATCCTTTTAAAAACCCTTTTAACCTCTGCAGCTAGTTGGTTGTCAGGAACATCCTTCCCCCCACGTGTTTGAGGATCTTGGGCCTTAACGGAGTCAATCTCGATGTAACTATGGTTAAGATTTTCATCCACAAGCTTTTCCAGAGTGTGCTGGTTTGTCCCCTGGAGATTAGCCTTACTCCTCAATTCCTCGACAATGGACTCCAAGACCTTGCACCTTTGCTGCACAGCGGCCAACTGGGCACCCGTGTTGATCGGATTTCCTTCTTCTGCCATATCTGGATTCGGGCTTGCCTGTTTCCAAGAAGTCCATTATTAGCTAACAAGAGGAAGTGGGTTGAATGACACTACGGTGAGAATGACACTTCACAAGATAGATCGAAACAGGATTAGGCTGAAAGCAAGTGGGCCAGGATACCCAGAAAATGAGGTGTTTGGGCTGAAGTATCTTTTAGACTATGAACTCGAATTTGGACTGAAATCTAAACAGATGGTTTTGATTGGGCCTGAGAGGTGACACCTAGATCTAGGGTCATGATAAGAAGTCTACCTAGACTAGAATGAGCCCTTGGGCCGGAATGTGTTTGGGCCTGAAGTAAAGCGCATGAGCTGGAATGGTCCCTAAATCACGAATGGGCCTAACTTTCTTTGGGTCAGAGAAGATGGTTGCTAAGCCAAAGAATGTTTTATTTTCAAGACTTGTGAGTAATTTCATGTTCAGGTGAATTTCTTTTTTATGGGCCTAGAACTAATTGGATAATTCAAATTGGGCCAGAAGAGAAATCACCTAAGTCTAGGCTTTTGGGCCGAAGCCCGAACGACTCACATGTTAAACCAAACAGGGCCTCTGGGCCGCGAACAAATAGAGCTGCCAATTTGTGTTGGGCTAGGTTGATGTAGGAGAAGTTCCTATCAATCTCTAGGCTGGGTAGTGGGCCGATCATACAAGCAAACAAGGCCCACACAAATTCAACATGTCCTCACTAGACGTTTAAATAGAACCGGGTATGGATCGATCCGGAGAGGTGCTTGGGGCGCGGGCCCAGGTCACCACAAAGGAATAGGGCTTGCACGCTATTCTCTTTGGGCTTCCCCACTTTTTTCACATCACCTGAAGGTGTGTCTACGGTCGGGTCTTTGACTGACCAAACATTGGGCTAGTGTTATACCCAAAATTTTGACCCCTGGGTTAGGGTCTACGGGGTGCTGGTGTTGTGAGAGGCATTTTAATCAAATGGTGAGGGATTCCGGCTCGATCGGCGCGTTCCACGGCATGGGGAGCAGCTTCGTCATTTTTAGGGGCGTTTTGGTAATCTTTAAAGGCTCCTAAGACCTCCTATAAGCTTTCTCTCTCCTCCAAAGGGTGCCCAAATCAGCTTGAAATGCTTTGATATTTTAACCCATGATAGAGGATGACATTCTAAGCATAATGGCGTTGGAATTTTGATTTTTCGAGTTTCCAATAATTTTCTAGCAATTTCTGACTGGATCTGACAAGAAATTCAATTTAAAAATATTCCAACATTTAAAAAATTCGTTTCCACCTCAGAAAATACATAATATCCATCCTTGACATGTGGTTAAAATTTCACAGCAAAATTCCTTTGGGAAGTCTTTTAATTAAAATACCAAAAAATCTTACTTTTACTAGATTCTCTTTATCTTTAAGAAAGTCTATATAAGGGAATAGGTTTTTGGATAAAGGAAGAACCTCATATGCTAAAGAACCCTAGAGAGTCAAAAGAGGCAGCCTCCTCTCTCTCTCTCTCTCTCTCTCTCACGTTTTCCAACACCCGGCCACCCAAATCATACCGAAAATCCCCCGAAATCACCATCTAAACACGTTTTCCAATTCCCAAAGCACCAATAATCATCGAAACCCCACAAAACACCACCAAAACGTGAAGAACAGCAAGAACAACCAACAACCAGAAGCCCGGTTCGAAATCCTTTCTGGTCTGCCATCAACGAAGCGCTCGACAAATCCCGGTGTGAAGAAACGTTGTGAATCCGAAGGTAAAACAGGTAGAAACTCCACTTCCCTAATTCTCTACGGTATTATCTGTCTTGCCTCAAAATTTGGGCTCAAACTAACCCCTCTACGCTTCTGTATTGATGTTTGTTTAAGCTTCTGTCCAATAACTTGTTTACCAAGTTTCGTGCTTAATTCGAAGTCAAATTGAGAACTTTAAATCACTAACGTCTTGTACATCTTTCAGGCTACACACCCATAAAATTTGAGCCAAAAACACCTTCGGGAACAGCCTCAACGCCGCCGTCCGAGGGCGGTCCGCACCCACGGAAGTCATGTCCGGGGTCCCGGACTCCCTGTCCATAAGCTCGGACACCCACGGACGGCGGCGGGATTTTTAATTTTAAAAATTAGGTTTTTTAATAATGTCCGGGCCCACGGACAGCCTGTCCGTGGCCCCGGACTTTACAATTTTCTGTTTTCTGTTTAATTCGACTTTTTTTTATATAGGTTAACTAGGGTCCGTGGTTTCGGACATTAGGTCCGTGGCTACGGACGGAAACAAAATTTGACCTAATTCTGCCTCCGAAACCCTAGTTTAGGTAATTTTAATTTCCACTTTAATTTTCTGTCAAAAAAGGCTAAAAAACATAAAAAAACAGAAGCTCGCGTATTTAGGTTAAAATGACTCGTAATAAGCCGTAAATAAACTAAGTAGAGGAAAAACGACCTAGGAAGGGTAATGAAAGTAATTGAACCCTAATTAAGTCGAATATCAAGCCCCCGAACCCGAACTCTCCTTTCCTAATTTGATCTAGGTTAAAATTAGGTGGCGACTCATAATAGGTTCCAGTGAGCTAGCTTAGGTTTTAATAATTATTGTTAAATGACATAGTTGTTAATCTTAGGCTATAAGTGGACCTAAAACCCGTTTAGATCCTGATCAACTTTAATCAACATAGGGTAGGGTTTAAAATCGAGGCTCAAGACTGGCGACTCTGCTGGGGACAAAATTCTTAATTTTAACTTGTTTAATTTTAAGAAAGAGGGCTTAACTCGAAAATGTTTATTTATGGCTTTATTACTCTGTTTGTTTACTTTCGTGCGCACTTTAATTCCTGCACCTTTGCATCATATGAGTGCGAGGGTCCACGCAAACCAGTTTCACGCCGGGACCCGTTTGAGGGTCCCCTGTCAGGGACTCACACCTTTTAGGTGATGTGAATAAGCGGGGAAAAAGAGGAGGATGTCGTCTAACCACATCCCCTTAATACCTGGGCTTTAGCCCCAAGCGTTTTCCTGACAGTGCCCTTGCCTAGCCCATTGTTTGGTCAGTCAAAGACCCGACCGTAGACGGACACCTTCAGGTGATGTGAAAAAAAGTGGGGAAGCCCAAAGAGAATAGCGTGCAAGCCCTATTCCTTTGTGGTGACCTGGGCCCGCGCCGCAAGCACTTCTCCGGATCGATCCTTACCCAAAGTGGATAAGCGTCAGGTGAGGACATGCTGAATTTGTGTGGGCCTTGTCTGCTTGTATGATTGGCCCACTACCCAGCCTAGAGATTGATAGGGACCTCTTCTACATCAACCTAGCCCAACCGAATCGGCCGCACTATTTGTTTGCGGCCCAGAGGCCCTGTCTGGTTTAATATGTGAGTTGTTTGGGCTTTGGCCCAAAAGCCTAGACTTTGGTGATTACGCTTTCGGCCCAATTTAAATTATCAACTTAGTTCTAGGCCCTTAAAGAACAAGTTCACCTAAAGCAATCTGCGAAAATCCATCAGGCCTCTGCATTTCAAGGCCCATTCCAGTTTAGGAAAAACTTTCACTCAGGCTTTGGCCCAAAATTCTAGATTTAGGTGTCATCTTTTATGCCTAACCAGAGTTACTCGACCCAAACAAGTTTGAAATTAGAACAGGCGGCATTTTGAAAATAGGTAAACTGTCACCGCAGGCATGGAGGGAAAAGGAAGGCTAGTTACAACAAAGGATAGAATGGCAGAGATAGAGCTTAGGCTAAAAGCCATGGAAGAAGCCGTAGAAGAGTTGAGAAACAAGATCAACTCTCGGGATGCGGACTTTCACAGAGCCACTAATGCAACAGAGAATGGCCAAGCTGAACTAGAAGCCATGATGGCTGCCATGGAGCGGAGACATGGTGTTGTCAGGGATGCCATGGAGTCAAACTACGTCGCCGCAATCGAGGAAATGAAGGCGAAGGCCCTTTCCCTGGAGACCAGACGTCAAGCTCAGGATGCACTAGTAGGTAGGCTTCTTAGCTCTCTTCGCGACCACATTAAAGTCGGCTCCTTTGGAGCCCAAGGATTACAAGGGAATGTCGAGGAGATTGCCGCAGAACTCAGAACAGCAATTGGGAAGCCAGAAGTGGACAGTAAGACAACAGCTTGCATCCAAAGTTGCACCCGGGAAAGGTCTAGGCAGCATGAGGCGAGTGCCAGTCAGAGAGAACCAGGTTGGGTCATTGGAGCAGTAGAACCACCCCGACAGAACTCCCGTCGAAGAGAATTTTCAGACATCAACCAACCATTAAGCCATGCATTTTCAGTGCTCCGGGAACGAGACATACTACAACCTCTCATCCCCCGGCCTGGGGTCCCTCAGAAAGGAAGGAATCTAAGTCAGTTTTGCCAGTACCACCAATTACCCGGCCATGATACCAATGATTGCAAGGCTTTGAGACACGCAATCCAAGATCTCATCGATCAAGGGCATCAATTTCAAGGACATGGAAGTGTAGGCAGGGCATCCATGCCCGAGTCTTATTAGAGTTTGTAGTCTTTAAGTACTGTTTTGCTTTTCAATTAGGTAGATTTCTTTTTATTAGTCGCCTTTTGGCTTTCATAGTAGTTGGTCCCCTTTACTATTTTTGGTGGCTCTCCCGAGTTTGTAGTTTCCAACGTTATCTTTACATTGAATAAAACATGGTTCCATTTTCACAATTTCCATGCAGAGCATTTTCCATTCATTTTAGAAAAAAAACAAGCAACCTCATCGCTCCGTCCATACTCACTACAGCTCCTCGTACAAATACCACCTTCATCATATACACCCCATGTGTCTCACCACTCCACTTTCTCAACATTTCATCAAATACATAAAACCAAAAATTTGCTCCACAAGATCACCCCATCACCACTCACCATCATTATTCCGCACAACCACCCTCCACAAATAACTTGGGTATTCAAAAAGCTTGTCGAAAAAAAAACCCCACAACAATACTGGGGGCAATCTGAGTTAAGAAACGATAACGTTTGTTTATTTTGTGCGAACAAGTCTCTGAGTGTACACTTCGCGAGAGTATCTTGAGCGGTAAAACCGAGAGCGAAAGAGCGTGTCATTTTTTCACGACTCCAGAGAGGCCACATTCAAAGGTGAGGTAAACGGCATGACTCCGACCGAAGGGGATAATTTGTAAATTTACGCTTAAACCTATGAAAAGTAACAAAGAACGGATACACAACTATTAGGGATGACGAAGCACCTAGGTACAACACCACATAGCCAAAAGCTTGTGAACCCTGACATTAAACCCTAGGCACCCCCGCTGAGCTTTTCATGTATGACCTCTTTTACAACACTACAAGCTCCACAAACAAGCCAGCCAATGACGAACAACCGACCCGGTGACCAAAGGAAGCAAGGAGCCCGACTTCCGAACAGCAACTTCACAAGTCCAAAGAAGCAAATCTTCTACCAGCATGACGAAATGATCCGTAAATGGTCCCAAAGTGACACAGGATCCAAGCGAGCTAACATCAAAAATAGCTCTCAAAGTTCAAAACCGGGTAACACAAGAACCCCGAAGGAAAGGAGACTCAAAGAAAGGCAAACCTGAAAAGCCTCAAAGAAACCCAGAATCGGAAAAAAGAAAGAAGATGCAAGGAACAATCCAAAAGTTCCAAGTCCCAAGTTCATAAGCGAAGTCATCACGAAGTAGCCAAATGACTTCAAGGCAAAGAAGACAAGTCCGAGAGACGGTGTAAGTTGCAGCTTTGGTCATCCTTAAAGCTCCACATATCCTAAACATTTCTTCATTATCCTGTTGTCATTCATCACACCCCATAGCCACGTTATAAGCTCAAAAGACTTCCGACTTAGTAGCTGTGTATCCGATCATGTGAAAGTAACAGGTTGAACGCGTAAATCTAACAAATGTCAAATTCAATGGTTGAGAAGTTGTGACCGTAAGTGAGAAACGAGTGCAAACACCAAACACGTCGAGTGTAGGTTAGGAAGCACCACATCAAAACATAAGCCTTGATTCTGTGAGGATGAGACTTGTTCGCACGCTTAGCCAAAGAAAATATTGGGGGCAATCGATCGTTCCGATCGATCGCCATGAACTCTAACTCAGATTGCCTTAAGAAAGAATACTGGGGGCAATTGTTGGTTCCAACAATTGCAACAACGACACCGATTGAGGCCCAAAAGTCCAAAACCCAAAGGTTCAAACCATCCAAACATTCACAGGCCCGTCCTAGGCCCTTCCTCCACATCAAATACCCGCAGTTCCGACCTAAGCCCTATCTCCACATTCAAACACCTTCAGGCCCGTCCTAAGCCCTTCCTCCACACCAAATCCCCCCAGGCCCGTCTTAAGCCCTACCTCCACATTCAAACACCCACAGGCCCGTCTTGAGCCCTAATCCTTTTACATTCTTTTGGACCCATCATACACTTGACTCACTTTCACTTAGATCCGTCCTTTAGGCTCACCATAAGACCTAGAACCATTTTTAGGCTCGCCATAAGACCTAGATCCTTCCTTTAGGCTCGTCATAAGACCTAGATCCTTCCTTTAGGCTCGTCATAAGACCTAGATCCGTCCTTTAGGCTCGCCATAAGACCTAGAACCATTTTTAGGCTCGTCATAAGACTTAGATCCTTCCTTTAGGCTCGTCGTAAGACCTAGTTGCATTCCTTTAGGCTTGTCGTAAGACCTAGTTGCATTCCTTTAGGCTCATCATAAGACCTAGATCCGTCCTTTAGGCTTGCCATAAGACCTAGAACCATTCGTAGGCTCGCCATAAGACCTAGTTGCATTCTCTTAGGCTCGTCATAAGACCTAGATCCGTCCTTTAGGCGCGCCATAAGACCTAGAACCATTTTTAGGCTCGCCATAAGACCTAGATCCTTCCTTTACGCTCGTTGTAAGACCTTGTTGCATTCCCTTAGGCTCGTAGTAAGACCTAGCGTTACCCTTTAGCTTACCCGCTCTTATCAAACACATTGCATTCATCACATTCATATAGGCTTGTCATAAGACCTAGTTGCATTATCCAGGCGCGTCACAAGACCTGGCGACAGAAAAGTTTGGCGAGGTGATGGCAATAAATCCTCCTTTTGCGATGTCAACTTATTTTCGGGATCAACGAATGGTGGGCGAAGGCAATAAGTCCCCAAGGTTTTTACCAGGAGTTATCCCTGCACACCGGCTTGGGGGGCGATGGCAATAAGTCCACATTGGGTCCAGCCAGGAGCATTGGCACGGGTTTCGGTCCCCAGAAGCATCCGAGCATCATCGACATCATCAACATCATCAACATCATCAGCATCATCAGCATCATCAACACCATCAACATCATCAACATCATCAGCATCATTAGCATCATCAACATTTCAGCATTCTTGCATTTGCATACCACCCAGTTATCATCATTATAGGTAGTCAACGCCTTAGAATCGCTTGACATTATCTCATTTCCACATTTTAGGTTGTCAACGCCTTAGAATCGCTTGACATTACTCCATTTCACTTTACTTATAGGTAGTCAACGCCTTAGAATAGCTTGACATCATCTCATTCGTCACAGGCAGTCAACACCTTAGAATAGTTTGACATCATATCATCATTATAGGTAGTCAATGCCTTAGAATTGCTTGACATTACTTCATTTTAATTATAGGTAGTCAACGCCTTAGAATCGCTTGGCATCGCATCATTTCATGTATCATAGGTAGTCAACGCCTTAGAACCGCTTGACATTATTCCGTTTTCGTCACCTAGGTAGTCAGCGCCTTAGAATAGCTTGACACATTAGGTAGTCAGCACCATAGAATAGCTCGACAGCGTTTTTGTTGCTTAGGTAGTCAGCGCCTCCGAATAGCTGCACGCGATCAACGCGGTTTCACACAACATGGAGAATTTCGTGAGGTCCAAAATTTTGGGGCATCACTCAAGCATCAACCAGCTTTTCACATCCGCTACAAAGTCTAGTTGACGGGGGGCAATCTGTTATACCCAAAATTTTGACCCCCTGGGTTACGGTCTACGGGTGCTGGTGTTGTGAGAGTCATTTTAATCAAATGGTGAGGGATTCCGGCTCGATCGGCGCGTTCCATGGCATGGGGAGCAGCTTCGTCATTTTTAGGGGCGTTTTGGTAATCTTTAAAGGCTCCTAAGACCTCCTATAAGCTTTCTCTCTCCTCTAAGGGTGCCCAAATCAGCTTGAAATGCTTTGATATTTTAAACCCATGATAGAGGATGACATTCTAAGCATAAGGCGTTGGAATTTGATTTTTCGAGTTTCCAATAATTTTCTAGCAATTTATGACTGGATCTGACAGAAATTCAATTTAAAAATATTCCAACATTTAAAAAATTCGTTTCCACCTCAGAAAATTCATAATATCCATCCTTGACATGTGGTTAAAATTTCATAGCAAAATTCCTTTGGGAAGTCTTTTAATTAAAATACCAAAAAATCTTACTTTTACTAGATTCTCTTTATCTTTAAGAAAGTCTATATAAGGGGATAGGTTTTTGGATAAAGGAAGAACCTCATATGCTAAAGAACCCTAGAGAGTCAAAAGAGGCAGCCTCCTCCTCTCTCTCACGTTTTCCAACACCCGGCCACCCAAATCATACCGAAAATCCCCCGAAATCACCATCTAAACATGTTTTCCAATTCCCAAAGCACCAATAATCATCGAAACCCCACAAAAACACCACCAAAACGTGAAGAACAGCAAGAACAACCAACAACCAGAAGCCCGGTTCGAAATCCTTTCGGGTCTGCCATCAACGAAGCGCTCGACGAATCCCGGTGTGAAGAAACGTTGTGAATCCGAAGGTAAAACAGGTAGAAACTCCACTTCCCTAATTCTCTACGGTATTATCTGTCTTGCCTCAAAATTTGGGCTCAAACTAACCCCTCTACGCTTCTGTATTGATGTTTGTTTTAAGCTTCTGTCCAATAACTTGTTTACCAAGTTTCGTGCTTAATTCGAAGTCAAATTGAGAACTTTAAATCACTAACGTCTTGTACATCTTTCAGGCTACACACCCATAAAATTTGAGCCAAAAACACCTTCAGGAATAGCCTCAACGCCGCCGTCCGAGGGCGGTCCGCACCCACGGACGTCATGTCCGGGGTCCTGGACTCCCTGTCCGTAAGCTCGGACACCCACAGACGGCGGCAGGATTTTTAATTTTTAAAAATTAGGTTTTGTTAATAATGTCCGGGCCCACAGACAGCCTGTCCGTGGCCCCGGACTTTACAATTTTCTGTTTTCTGTTTAATTCGACTTTTTTTTTATATAGGTTAACTAGGGTCCGTGGTTTCGGACATTACGTCCGTGGCTACGGACGGAAACAAAATTTGACCTAATTCTGCCTCCGAAACCCTAGTTTAGGTAATTTTAATTTCCACTTTAATTTTCTATCAAAAAAGGCTAAAAAACGCAAAAAAAATAGAAGCTCGCGTATTTAGGTTAAAATGACTCGTAATAAGCCATAAATAAACTAAGTAGAGGAAAAACGACCTAGGAAGGGTAATGAAAGTAATTGAACCCTAATTAAGTCGAATATCAAGCCCCCGAACCCGAACTCTCCTTTCCTAATTTGATCTAGGTTAAAATTAGGTGGCGACTCATAATAGGTTCCAGTGAGCTAGCTTAGGTTTTAATAATTATTGTTATATGACATAGTTGTTAATCTTAGGCTATAAGTGGACCTAAAACCCGTTTAGATCCTGATCAACTTTACTCAACATAGGGTAGGGTTTAAAATCGAGGCTCACAGCTAGGTAAGGACACTGCCAGGAAAACGCTTGGGGCTAAAGCCCAGGTATTAAGGGGATGTGGTTAGACGACATCCTCCTCTTTTCCCCCGCTTATTCACATCACCTAAAAGGTGTGAGTCCTTGACAGGGGACCCTCAAATGGGTCCCGGGGTGAAATTGGTTTGCGTGGACCCTCGCTCTCATATGATGCAAGGGTGCAAAAATTAAAGTGCGCACAAAAGTAAACAAACAATGTAATAAAGCCATAAATAAACAATTTTGAGTTAAGCCCTCTTTCTTAATATTAAACAAGTTATGATTAAGAAGTTATCCCCAGCAGAGTCGCCAGTCTGTGAGCCTCGATTTTAAACCCTATCCTATGTGGATTAAGTCGATTAGGATCTAGTCGGGTTTTAGGTCCACTTATAACCTAAGATTAGTAACTATGTCTTATGACAATAATTATTAAAACCTAAGCTAGCTCACTGGAACCTATTATGAGTCGCCACCTAATTTTAACCTAGAACAAATTAGGAAAGGAGAGTTCGGGTTCGGGGGCTTGTTATTCGACTTATTTAGGGTTCAATTACTTTCATTACCCCTAGAAGTCGTTTTTCCTCTACTTAGTTTAATTACGGCTTGTTATGAGTCGTTTTAACCTAAGGGCTTGAGCTTCTGTTTTCTTATGTTTTTTAGCATTTTTTGACAGAAAATTAAAGTGAAATTGAAAGATACCTAAACTAGGGTTTCAGAGGCAGAATTAGGTCGAATTTTGCTTACGTCCGTAGCCACGGACCCCATGTCCGAGACCACGGACCCCAGTTAACCTAATTATACAGAAGAGTCGAAATTAAAGGAAAACAAAAAATTGCAAAGTCCGGGGCCACGGACAGGCTGTCCGTGGGCCCGGACATTATTAGAAAACCCAAATTTTGAATTTTTAAAATCCCGCCGCCGTCCGTGGGCGTCCGGGACCCCGGACATGACGTCCGTGGGTGCGGACCGCCCTCGGATGGCGGCTTTGAGGCTGTTCCCGAAGGTGTTTTTGGCTCAAATTTTATGGGGTGTAGCCTGAAAGATGTACAAGACGTTAGTGATTGAAAGTTTTCAATTTGAATTCGAATTAAGCACGAAACTTGGTAAACAAGTTATTGGACAGAAGCTTTAAACAAACAGCAAATACAGAAGCGTAGAAGGGTTAGTGAGCCCAAATTTTGAGGCAAGACAGATAATACCGCAGAGAATTAGGGAAGTGGAGTTTCTACCTGTTTTACCTTCGGATTCGTGGTGTTTCTTCACGTCGGGATTCTTCGGAGGCCTCGTTGATGGCGGATTCGGAAGAACTTCGAACCCAGCTTCTGACTCCTTGTTGTTCTTGATGTTCTTCACGTTTTGGTGCTGTTTTGGTGAGGGTTTGATGATGGATGATGTTGTGGGAGTTGAAAAATGTGTTTTGGTGTCGATTTTGGTGAGATTTCGGTGTTTGATTGTGGCTCTGGAGTTCAAAACGTGAAGAGAAGGAGACGGCTGCCTTTTTTGAGAGTTTAGGGTTCTTGAGGGTCTGATTTGATCATGGGATAAGGTTCCTTATATAGGCTTCCTTAAAGATAGAAAAATCCGGTAAAAACTGAGATTTACCGACGTCTTAACACAAGGGCTTCCAAAAGGAATTTTATTATGAAATTTTACACATGGGTAAAGGATGATATTTCTGATTTTTCTAAAGTGGAATCAAATTTTTTGGATATTGGAATATTTTTAAATTCAATTTCTCGTCAGATTCAATCAGAAATTGCTAGAAAATTTTTGGAAATTCGAAAAATCAAAATTCCAACGCCATTATGCTTAGAATGTCATCCTCTATCATGGGTTAAAATGTCAAAGTTTTTTGAATTGATTTGACCCTTCTTTGGAGGAGAGAGAAAGCCTATAGAGGGCTTTGGAGCCCTGAAAAATTACAAAAATGCCCATAGAGATGATTAAGCTGTCCCTAGTACCCTGAGATGTGTCGATCGAACCGGGAACCCTTGCTACTTGACCAAACTAGCCTATTAGTAGAGACTCTCTTCCGGGGGGTTGAAATTTTGGGTATAACACTTATACAATTGTTACTAAACATAGTTAATGAACAAACTCTTAATCAAGTCGTGTTAGTGTGCAATGGACACACAATAACAATACTGTAAATCGGTTTCATGCTTAATCTTGTTTGGTCGTATCACAATAACACACAGCACACAAACCGAGGTAGACCCCGTTAGCAAACAAGCTACGAGAATCCCATACCGTAGACCGGAGATTTGCTAGCTCTTAATCCCGCGTTCTCCTATTCCGCCAAACGCCTCCGACTATCTAGATCTGTAACCAGAACTAGTATTAGTATCCTGTGTCTTAGAACTAATTGGGTCCTCTTTTCAACTTAAACCTCTCCCTAGGTTAACCCGGGAATAATAGTATACCGTTAAACAGGTTTGTTCATTTAGGAGCGGTTTTAAACTCAATTCTAATTCATTAACATACTAACGTCGTTAGCAGTTATTTAGTTGCACAGTTAGCAACTTTAGACTTATACGGACCTTGTATTAGGTTTTCGTATTTTTCACTATTCATCTGTATTTCACTATTCATTTATACGGTCTCGTATTCTACTATTCATTTATACGGCCTCGTATTTTACTATTCGCCGTATTTCACTATTCACGTATATGTCTTGTATTTTACTATTCACGTATATGTATTTACTATTCATGTATACGTATTTACTATTCATGTATACGTATTTACTATTCGTGTATACGTATTTTTCCATGTATACCAAAATTTACGTATACGTCCGTATGATACTCCGTATCAATACGTATTTATTTCTTTTTCCAATATAACTTGTATTCTCTTTAAAATAAATTAAGTATTGATTTCTCCTATACTTATTAAATTATGGGTATACCCCTCGTATACCTTAAGTTATATACGGGTCTCGTTTAACCCAGTCTTAACTCTATTTCTTTTACAACTTGTTTCTAAATTCGTTATTTAATTTCCTTAACCTTCTAAACAAATAAAAATGTGTTATTTACATTCCTTACCCATAGTTTTCTTTTAATTTCTATTTTACTCATAATAAGTTCTAAACTTGTTATTTTTATTTCTAATTTCTTCCAAAGTCTTTCTTAATTAATTTCTTTTATACTTATGGTCAATTACCAAAATATACCCAAGTTTGACCAGTCTTTTATGGTCAAACCCCCTAACTTTCCATTATTTACAATATTACCCCTAAAGTTAATTTAGCTTAACTTTTTTTCCTTTATCCTTTTAATATCTAATCTTTTACTAAAAATTTTATTCTAGCTCCTCTAAACATTTCACAAACTGTCATTGACCAAGTTTGACCACGTTTGACCACATTTGACCAGGGAAATTACCATTTTACCCTTGTGGCCTTTTCTTTTATCCTAACTCATTTATTAACCAATTTAACTCCAATTAATTCTAATTATCGTAATTAATTTACCTACAGATTTTTGAACATCAAAAATCATTTTTAACATCTCCAAATCACCAGATTTAATTATCTAATGTTATAGTATATAAATACCATCTTTTATTAACATTAACTATACCAAAAACCTTATAAATTCCTTATAACACTTATAAACTCTTTATAAATTGTAAACTTAGTTCTACAATTATTTTCCCATCATCTTAACTTAGTTATATAATTTTCCTAACTCACATATGTTCTCTTAATATTCGGCTACCTCATAAGTTATAGTATATGAACTTTTCTTGTATATTATGATAGCTTATATTGTAGCTTATATCATAAGGAGTATAAATCTAATTTAAGATTTACAAAAGATTAACATTTAATGTGTCAAAAATTAAATCTAACACACTTATAATTTCGGTAATAATAAACAAGATGAACAATATGTTAGATCATATATAGATCAAAAATTATAACATTGAAATAGGTAGTTGTAGGATTTACCTTGTATATTAACCTTTAGCTTAATATTAAGCTTGTTTTCCTTAGAAATTTTGATAGCAATTTGCTAGAGAAATTGGCTCCAAAATCATAGAATAAGATGAAGAATAAGAAGGGTTAGTAACCCTAGGCACTCGGCCTTGATGAAAATCAAAGAAGGAAGAGTTTCCAAAAAGGCAATGTTTTACCTTGAGAATCAAAGGCACTTCTTCGTGGTTTTTCCTGAGAATCTAGGGGCTCATGAGCTATGGTTGAAAATCTATTTGAAAGAGGATTCGAACGAGATATCAAGCTTGTTATTTGAAGTTAGGATGAGAAAGGTATGATTTCTACAAGACAAGGTGTTCTTTAATGTTCTAATCTAGCTAAATGGTGTTCTTCATGGAGTTTCTTCAAATAGAGGAGGAGCTACGAGTTTGGGAGCTCTCATAATGATAGGTAAGTGTCTGATTAATGAATAATTAAGGGGACAAGGTGATAATGGAATCAAGGAAAGTCATGGTAGGTGTAAAGTAAGCAAAATTGAATTTTAACACCTTTAATGACTCATCATGAAGTAGGAAGCCTTAGTTATGATTTTGTCTGATTTTTTGTTTCTTCCTTATATTTATGTAATATTAGATGCATTAAACTCATTCATAAGGACTTATACCATGTGTTAGGTATGTTACATAGCCAAAAATACCTTAAAAAACCATTTTATGTGCTTCCAGGTTCAAATTGATTATGCAATTTGTTTTGGCTAGTTTAAATGTGTCCTTAATATATTAAAAACCTTTAGAAACTTTGTTCATGAAATAGCATGTTGCTCATTCCAATTTAAACCAAGTCGTTTAGTGGTTTCTTCTTGACTTTCGTCAATTTAGTACCTGTTTACTGTGGACTTTGTATACTTAATCTGTGTGTATACGCTATGGCTCCTATAACCATATAATTATTGTTCCCTTATTTCTTTATGGTATTTAGGCTCATTAGCCTTTTCGTTCCATGTATACATGCTTAAAGCATATTTTTTCTTTAAAGCACATTTTTGTGCTCTAAGGTGTGTTTTCATTTTAAACGCTAATTCCGCTTAATGCGTATTACTACTATTAGAGGTATTTCCCATTTGAAATCTCTTGGGAACTTATTGGTAGTTCCCTAATTTATTTGTGCTCTTTAAATCACCTTTTGCTCTAATTGTTCCTAAAGCATGTTTTGGTGTAAATTGTTGTTTAACACTTCTTCTAATGTTTCTAAGGCATGTTCTAGCCTTAGTATATCCTAGTAAGATAGTTCATTAATATATTAAGGTTTGGGGTATTTCAATCTACCCCCCTTAAAAGAACTTTGTCCCCAAAGTTCCAATGTATCTACATCTCTTAGAATACACAGGTAACTTCACACTAAAAGTTCATATAGATCACTCAATATTTGTATAGGCATTCTGACTCATAAGGTCTGCCACATATATACATTTACCACACTTGCCACACAACATATCTTTTGTATGTTTTAGTAATAAAAATACTCTTTGTATATTCTTTGTTGTATACTCCTCATGTAACCGGTCCGGAGACTAAGGTTTTCATGTCCTCGAGTTCATGAGCGAGTCTTAGTAAAGAAAATACATGTCAACTCCAATCCCACTTTATGCTACTGCATCTACTTTTAACGTGGTTAATTGTGACCACTTCTAAGGAGTTTCAGGAATCATCCGACCCTGATGTGATCAGCATCAGTGTTGAACTATCCTTTCACCCCAATTTGTGTTCAGTTTTCCTTGATCTGGCCAGGATCAAGTTCTACCTCCCACGTCAAGTTCAAACAACCAAATTATTATTCATGTAGAATTTTATATCTTTTAGTCCTTCTAGTCATAATCATAAGCCAATACATCTCCAAATTATGGAACTCAATCCATCAGTCATTCTTAGTTCACCTCTCAGCAATTACTTAGGGAATTTAATTCCTACTAGGTCATACATCGGTCTCATACCGATTCATACCTCATAACATTACCATATTTGGTCTCATATCAATACATATCGTAGGGATTTTAATTCCCCTGGAGTTTCTACTCCTCTTTTCCTGAATTCTCACACCGAAGTTAACGAGATAAGCCTCTAATACATCTGGTATTCGCATCTAATTGTGTGTAATAACCACAACCACATAAGAATGAATACATGTGTTTATATAACAAACGTATCAAACATCAAAACTAATTGTATTGTGCTATGCACACTGTAGGTTACGTACTTAATACGTGAAATATAGGCTAAGCGATTGTGCACTCTACTCCCCTTAAAATGGATTACGCCCACGTAATCAGCATTATATCATCCTTGAACATAGGTTTAAGATGTTTAGGTGTCATGGAGCATCCTAGCTTCCACGTAGTCTATCTCACATTATGATTGGGTCAGAGGGTCTTCACCATGGTAATGGCTTAGTCTCTGTATCAAGGATTCTTATTGGTGTTCATTCCAATCTTACAACGGTGTTCCAGTGTAGCTTCTAAGGCTCCAAAGTATTTGGTAGATAAGTCGTATATTTTATTCGACTGGAAGATGTGAGGCACATCATTCCTTCTTCTCGTTTGTTAGGAATATCAAACCTTTTAAGATACGACCCACTAGCTTCAACTGCGCGACTCTGATAATCTTGGGCTTAGTTTGCCCTTCCTATCCTCTTTAATATGTTTACAACTCCTTTGTATCATTAGAATTTAGGAATAAAGGTCTCTTAATGGACATGTGGTATCTTAATCTATACACGGTCTCTATGAGTTATAGCTTGTCTATCCAGTTCTCTGGAGATCTGGTGTTCATGGTGTTATTGCGTGTTCCAACGTCTAAATTGTTTCCTACTAACTGACCTTCGGTCAGAGATTTCTGTATTGTCTGGAGCTACTATTCAGTGTTTATTGCTCTTCACAGTTTCCTCCAAAAATCTTGAGACATATAAACTATTCATACTTACTAATCAGTGCTCCTCGCACTTCATAACTCTTAATTGTTTCCTCCTGGAATGAGTTCTCTGACTCTTTTAATCTCATTAGTTTAACTGTGTTCTTCCTTTTCAATTGTCCGCGGTAAATTGCTGTTCTGGTGTGAGTTTGCATCGCTGAATGTCGTACGAAGTCTACTACTTCTCGCATTTCTTACACTACTCGTTTACATATATGGGGTACCTTACTGATACATTGCTACTTACCCGACTAACTTATAATTAAGTCCATCAGGCCCACAAGCTCCTTTGGAGTGTGGTCGTCCCACATCTCGTTTAAGTATACTCGTAGTGTTCGTCACACGCTTAGTTACAGCTATTTGTGAAGTATTCTATTGCCGATCTCCTCTTTCATCAATCCATGATAATGCACTTGTCGTTCTTCTTAAACTTAATCAAGGAATATCCATCTACTGGGTTCATAACTACATTATACCTTCTGTATTTAGTACGGACTGGATCCCTTAGTAATTTGCGGTCTCTTTCCTTAGCGCTTATTATCTCATTTCTCATGTCGATCCACTAGGAATGCACTTCCAGTCACTTACGGAATGGACAGTGTGCTTCCTGTGAAACCTTTCATCACATGGTCCAGGCTACCGGCGTTACTGCACAGTCTATCTCCCATTTCATCACCTTACTTACATCGGTTTTTAATTCATAAATCTGATTGCTTTCGTGTCAATATTTGATGGCTTATATATAATGGTTGCTTTGCTGCGCACTGTAACTTAATCTACCTGATAGGTATTATTCTCATGGCCTCCACTATCGAAGTAGCTTTAGCTTTCTCATATTGCCCATTTACGGCACAATTCTTCAATTGTTGACTTCAACGTCTTGTCTTATTTTCAATCCCTTTCATGGTGTAAACACACTGGGAGTTCTCTAATTTCAGTGTTTGGCGGTTGTCGTATCGTGTTGTAAAATGGTTATCTCTTAATATGAAGGTGTTCTACTTCAATCTCAGGTTTGTAAGTAGGCTAATTTCTCTCACATTCTTTCATCCTTTATGATGTTATTTACCATGTAATTTAACTGGTTACTGAAGAAGTCATCCGTTGAATCACAAGCTCTTTTGAGCGTTGGTCACTTGACGTGCCATACTGCGCACTCACAATGTTTATCTCTTACGATTGCAGATTCTTAAATCCTCGGTGTTGGATATGAGGTTTGTCTCTGCAGTCTTCCATATTATTTATGTGTAACTGGAATGTTCTAAGGTAATTTCAAGGTCTACGGTTCCCATTCCCCAATAGAGAGTATTCAATCTCTAAGAAGTGAAAGCCCTTTTTAAGGGGTTTATTCCCACTCATGGCCTCACAACAAGGAGAGGTATCCCCACCCTAAAAGGAATGGTTCGTTCTCCACTCCTGTCAATAGCACTATCTCTACATTCTCATTGGTGCCCTTTCCTGGCAATTCTTCCTCAATTTAGTATAGGTTTTTATAACCACTCGTATGTACGAGTTGTAGTTCATTCATGGCCTAGATAAGCCTTTTATGCTTTCCTGTGCCTCGAGCTCTAATGTATTAACATCCTTGGCTCGTAGGCCTTATGCTTGATTAGTCTCAAGTGTGAGCGGTGTTCGGTTCACTGTTGTATCTTAATCGTTTGTAGGTTATCCAGTAATTCTCTAGTTCTCTGAACTTATCAATGTTAGGTCACGTCATTGGATGTACTATTGGGTTTAACAATAAGTTGTTGTATCTCGCTTCCTGCTGTGAAAGTTCGCTTAGGTAATCCGATGTTAATCCGTGTCTGTTACAATACCTTCGCTCTCATAGACTTGCGTCTTTTAGCTATTAAGAATTTGTTTTCATTAGGCCTCTGCCTTTAGGTGTCTAAGTCGGATATTTACCCTGGCTATCATGTGCTGTCATGTCAATACTTTGTTCAACTTTCGTTGACTACGCCACCCGTCATGGGCGGGTCAGGTATTATAGATATACGATAACATGGGGAATCCTAACTAACGCACCTCTCGCACTAACACTAACCCTTATCCAAAGTCTAAAGTTCCTAATCGGTAATTCCTAAGCTCGGTAATTTCCAGTCATCAGAGTGTAACTACGCTCTGATACCACTTTTGTAACACCCCTACTCCAAATACAATGATCATCGCCTTAAGTCCATCTCATTCATTAACCACGCAGCGGAAAAGTTCTACTAATTGGTTGGAACCAGCCGTTAGTCAGCCAGTGACTAACTAGGCCTATTCTCTTACCAGTCACGATCTAACTAACCGGATAATTACTCGAGCATCTATACATAAAATCCATTAAAACACAACTTTACCGTGTATCTCATATAATACATCATACTAAACTCTCATCAATTTACTAAACGAGTGTACATGCAAACTCGTGTAACAAATGTAAAAGCAACCCGAAGTACTCTACCCGTCCTACTCTCAGGTTGAGCCTGTCTGGCACCTACCTGCAAAGTTTAAATCATAGGCCCCAAGGGGCTCAGCTATTGCTGGTACAGAAAAGTGCAGCCACAAGCTAGCAGGGTTACACACGATACTTTGTCGTATACATGCAATTGTTATTCATACAAATAATAATAAGAAGTACGATAACAAACAACACATTTATGTGAAACATTCACAACTCAAATAAATCGAACGTCGTAATGGACGCCCATTAATGAGTAAGTTAGATTCCTAACTCCTGAGGCCTGAGAATTGTTTAGTTCTCATGTTTGACCATACCGTATAAGTGTCAACCGTTCTCTTAATAGAACTGGTTGTATCTAACTGAATTGTTTATTTTTGTCGGGTCAAGGTAACCATAGCCAATGAGTTATTAGCTCCATTGGGTTAATAAACATTAATTCTTAAGTTATAACGGGTGTAGGCTTGACCCTCCCGCGCCTCCTAAATTTGCCTCCCACCTCGAACTATTCACTCGAGCAGGTCGGGTCTGTTTGTCGACCCTAGGCGACAAGTCATAGACGAGCCATATGCGGAAGACAGATCTGATACAGATGCCGACCTCCTAACCTAAACATGCATGACCGGAGTCAGTCCCGGATTCCTCTCCTCCCAAGTTCCAGTTAGTTGAAGTCTCATTGACAATTTGTTAGCTAAACCTCTCTCGGTATTAACCAACTAACAACAGGGAGTATTTATAACCTTATACAATTGTTACTAAACATAGTTAATGAACAAACTCTGAATCAAGTCGTGTTAGTGTGCAATGGACACACAATAACAATATAGTAAATCGGTTTCATGCTTAATCTTGTTTAGTCGTATCACAATAACACACAACACACAAACCGAGGTAGACCCCGTTAGAAAACAAGCTACAAGAATCCCATACCGTACACCGGAGATTGGCTAGCTCTTAATCCCACGTTCACCTAATCCGCCAAACGCCTCCGACTATCTTGATCTGTAACCAGAACTAGTATTAGTATCCTGTGTCTTAGAACTAATTGGGTTCTCTTTTCAACTTAAACCTCTCCCTAGGTTAACCCGGGTATAATAGTATGCCGTTAAACGGGTTTGTTCATTTAGGAGCGGTTTTAAACTCAATTCTAATTCATTAACATACTAACGTCGTTAGCAGTTATTTAGTTGCACAATTAGCAACTTTAGACTTATACGTACCTTGTATTAGGTTTTCGTATTTTTCACTATTCATCTGTATTTCAGTATTTATTTATACGGTCTCGTATTCTACTATTCATTTATACGGCCTCCTATATTACTATTCGTCGTATTTCACTATACATGTATAAGTCTCTTATTTTACTGTTCACGTATACCTATTTACTATTCATGTATACGTATTTTTCCATGTATACCAAAATTTACATATACGTCCGTATGATACTCCGTATCAATACGTATTTATTTCTTTTTCCAATATAACTTGTATTCTCTTTAAAATACATTAAGTATTGATTTCTCCGATACTTATTAAATTACGGGTATACCCCTTGTATACCTTAAGTTATATACGGGACTCGTTTAACCCCGTCTTAACTCTGTTTCTTTTACAACTTGTTTCTAAATTGGTTATTTAATTTCCTTAACCTTCTAAACACATAAAAATGTGTTATCTACATTCCTTACATACAGTTTTCTTTTAATTTCTATTTTACTCATAATAAGTTCTAAACTTGTTATTTTTATTTCTAATTTCTTCCAAAGTCTTTCTTAATTAATTTCTTTTATACTTTTGGTCAATTACCAAAATATACCAAGTTTGACCAGTCTTTTATGGTCACACCCCCTAACTTTCCATTATTTACAATATTACCCCCAAAGTTAATTTAACTTAACTTTTTTTCTTTTATCATTTTAATATCTAATCTTTTGCTAAAAAATTTATTCTAGCTCCTCTAAACATTTCACAAACTGTCATTGACCAAGTTTGACCACGTTTGACCATGTTTGACCCGGGAAATTACCATTTTACCCTTGTGGCGTTTTCTTTTATCCTAACTCATTTATTAACCAATTTAACTCCAATTAATTCTAATTTTCGTAATTAATTTACCTACAGATTTTTGAACATCAAAAATCATTTTTAACATCTCTAAATCACCAGATTTAATTATCTAATGTTATAGTATATAAATACCATCTTTTATTAACCTTAAATATACCAAAAACCTTATAAATTCCTTATAACACATATAAACTCTTTATAAATTGTAAACTTAATTCTACAATTATTTTCTCATCATCTAAACTTCATAAATTCCATAATAACTCATATATATTTTCGGCAATGATAATATATAACCAAAACTTCTAAATTTTTTACATAATATTCTTAAATATACTAATTCCTTTACTTTAACTTAGTTATATAATTTTCCTAACTCACATATGTTCTCTTAATTTTCGGCTACCCCATAAGTTATAGTATATGAACTTTTCTTGTATATTATGATAGCTTATATTGTAGCTTATATCATAAGAAGTATAAATCTAATTTAAGATTTACAAAAGATTAACATTTAATGTGTCAAAAATTAAATCCAACACACTTATAATTTCGGTAATAATAAACAAGATGAACAATATGTTAGATCATATATAGATAAAAAATTAGAACCTTGAAATAGGTAGTTGTAGGATTTACCTTGTATATTAACCTTTAGCTTAATATTAAGCTTATTTTCCTTAGAAATTTTGACAGCAATTTGCTAGAGAACTTGGCTCCAAAATCATAGAATAAGATGAAGAATGAGAAGGGTTAGTAACCCTAGGCAGTTGCCTTGATGAAAATTAAAGAAGGAAGAGTTTCCAAAAAGGCAATGTTTTACCTCGAGAATCAAAGGCACTTCTTCGTGGTTTTTCCTAAAAATATGGGGCCTCATGAGCTATGGCTGTAAAGCTCTTTGAAAGAGGATTCCAACGAGCTATCAAGCTTGTTATTTGGAGTTAGGACGAGAAAGGTATGATTTCTACTAGACAATGTGTTCTTTAATGTTCTAATCTAGCTAAATGGTGTTCTTCATGGAGTTTCTTCAAAAAGAGGAGGAGCTACGAGTTTGGGAGCTCTCATAATGACAGGTAAGTGTCTGATTAATGAATTATTAAGGGGACAAGGTGATAAGGCAATCAAGGAAAGTCATGGTAGGTGTAAAGTAAGCAAAATTGAATTTTAACACCTTTAATGACTCATCATGAAGTAGTCAGCTTTAGTCACGATTTTGTCTGATTTTTTTTGTTTCTTCCTTATATTAATGTAATATTAGATGCATTAAACTCGTTCATAAGGACTTATACCATGTGTAAGGTATGTTACATAGCCAAAAATGCCTTAAAACACCATTTTATGTGCTTCCGGGTTCACATTGATTATGCAATTTGTTTTGGCCAGTTTAAATGTGTCCTTAATATATTTACAACCTTTAGAAACTTTGTTCATGAAATAGCATGTTGCTAATTCCAATTTAAACCAAGTCGTTTAGTGGTTTCTTCTTGACTTTCGTCAGTTTAGTACCTATTTACTGTGGACTTTGTATACTTAATTTGTGTGTATACGCTATGGCTCCTATGACCATGTAATTGTTATTCCCTTATTTATTTATGGTATTTAGGCTCATTAGCCTTTTCGTTCCACGTATACATGCTTAAAGCACATTTTTGTGCTCTAAGGTGCGTTTTCGGTTTAAACGCTAATTCCGCTTAATGCGTATTACTTCTCTTAAAGGTATTTCCCATTTGAAATCTCTTGGGAACTTATTGGTAGTTCCCTAATTTATTTGTGCTCTTTAAAACACCTTTTGCTCTAATTGTTACTAAAGCATGTTTTGGTGTAAATTGTTGTTTAACACTTCTTCTAATGTTTCTAGGGCACGTTCTAGCCTTATTATATCCTAGTTAGATATTTCATTAATATATTAAGTTTTGGGGTATTTCAGGTATCCTTGCTCGTTATTTAATAAACTATTTACCGGTCCCGTTCTTGGCAACTCTCCATATGGTTCACAATGGGTTTTACTGAAATACCCCTACTTAATTAATTATAGATTGGGCATATAACCAATTAAATTATGGCCTAAATAATAATGTGTACATTATTATGGGCATGTGACGATTTTTGAGCGAACGAACAATTAAATTAGTACGAGCATATACGTGTCCGAAAATATGACGACGTTACATGTTAATACGGTCATGTACACATATATGTACATATACATGATGTTACAATATTATAACGTTGTGTAACAAAAAAAAAACGCGACATGACAACTTAGTCGTATAGATACATATAGCTAGAACACGACAAATAAAAAGTCGTATTCATAATTAATAACGTGACATAACAAAACAACTGCTTATATATATATGTATACAACTAAAAACACGACATATTAATACAGTCGCACGTATACAGGAAATAAGCATAAATAAGGCTGAAACAAAAAAGAAGAGCAAACATGCTCTAGACGGGATTCGAACCCGAGACCTCTCGTACCATTCGTGAAACCTTAACCGATTGAGCTATGTTCAAATTCAGTAACATCTACTGACGATTTAAAATTAGAAGCTAGACTACCTGTAACGATTTTATTTCTTTTCAAACCAACCCATCAAACTCACCATCTACCGTGGCCATGTAATTCCGCCGGCTATAACATGTTATTTCCCCTCCATTTGCAGTCCCTGGACACCTGTTGTCGCTATATTCATGACATGCATATCTATAATATAAAGTAACATCTACTACTAACTAATACTAGCTAATCTAACAAATTGACCCCACTGAAGCTAGCTTCATGCGCCTGCCTGTCTAGCCTACCACATCCACTTGCAGCATCTATAATATCCACCGAACACACACACCATGTTTGAGTACTCCTATGACATGAATATATACAATACATATATAGTGACAAATCAAACCCATACTACTACAACAAACACCCGACAACTCCTGCTAGCTAAAGCATGGCTGTAGTTGGAAAGTTTCCTAAACCAAGAAAAAAAATTAGCGTGGGAAAACTGCCTTGACTATTGACCAGCACCTACCCACACTCAGTAACTACTAGCGATACTTTTCTCCTCCACGGTCGTTTCCCTTCTTCTTCCAACAAAGCAATCTCGGTACTACTCTGAACTCTCGCGTGTGCTGCTCCATAACCGAGAGAAGCTTCACTGCCATGTTCGCTACTACTTGCTACAGGTGAGCACTCCTAACTCCAGAGAAATGCCCAACTCTCTCTCGGTATCCCTGTTGAGTTCAAACCGGAAGTAACAGCACCTTCCTCTTCTTGCTCGCCCCAATCTCTTACCCAGCGAACCGGGCCAAACATGAGTGTGAGGTTGGATGGCTGCTCGCGGTGTAACAGCAGAGGGAAGGAGAACGATCTCCACAAATCTTTCCAAGGTAAACAAACATCCCATTCTCTTCTGCATTGCTGGTAATATTACCACGCTTTTTGAGTTCCTTCCTTCCTACCCCTTTCTCGTACAGAAAACAGAGAAGGGAACCCAGCTCAAGCTTGTTCCTTTCACGTATAAGAACCCGATGGAGTTTCCCCAGCTATACCTCTGTTCAACCGGTAATAAACCCAGTTCGTCATGAGCCTCCTCTTTTGCTTTACACGCATAAGGAAAACAGAGAGGTAAGTTCCTTGCTCCATTACGTACAAAACAGAGGGAATACCACTGCCTACCTTCCTCGATCTATCGGTAGTATCACTAACTCCATTCAGCTTCTTCTTCTCGTTGTCCTCGCGCCCAACACCAGAAAGAATACCCAGCTCTTTCCTTTGTTTCCTTCACGCACAAACGGAGGAGTGTAGCAGCCTTGTGAAGGAGCAAACCCACGCATATGCTCTTGCTGAACCAAGCTTCGGTAAGAATATTTTCTTTCTCCATACATGCTCCTCTTCTACCGGAGATATGTCCCAGTCCTCTAGCTTAACTACGTGGTCTCCCTTCATGTAAAAACCAGAGGAAAAACGTTTATACTCCATGCAGTAGCGGTACCCTTACAAGAGCCTCATTACCACTTATTCTCGGTAAGGAAATCTTACCTGTTTTTCTTCTTGTTCCCACCGGCAACATGTACTGGTATAAACAGGAGTGTAACATTCTTTTGCCCTTTAAAAAGCAGGCGTGAGTAGCCAAGCTACCCAGCTCCAGAGTGAGGTGTTTACTGTGTGTTTTCTAACCTACAAAACCATGCCCACTCCATTCTTAAAATACCGGTGATGTGCCAAGCACTCACTGCTCTTCTTCACGTCCAAAAACCAGAAAGAGAGGACGTCCATTATCCAAGCGGTAACAATGCTCAAACAAGGAGCTCCTTCTCCATTCATTCGGTAAGGAAATACCACTATTTCCTTCCTTGTTTGCCAGTAGAACTTGTGGCGAGTACTGAACCCTTTCATCTGCTCTCTTCACGTAATAACAGGGAGGAGGAATACCAAGAAACATGCTGTAGCAAAGTCCCCACAAGCACCTTGGTTTAGCAAGCCTCGGTGAGAAAAAATTCCATGTCCTTTCTCCTTGTATTACCGTGAGCATGTACTAGTATTAGGCACTAGTTTAACATCGCTTTGCTCGCAAAAAAATTACAGGCGCAAGTTCACTCAAACCATGGGAAAGTTCTGTAAAATTTCAGAAGCCAAGGAGGTGAATAAAAGCTAGCAAAGTAAGTATAAACCAACTTCTAAATGCTATATTAATTAAGCTTAAGTGTTAGTTTATGTTTGGAAACTAACGTAAGAATTTTACACACCAGTCGTGAGTACATGTGAAGCCTAGGCTGCTTGGGTTTGTTTAAAAACAATGTAAGCACACTCAACACCTTTAATACATGGTTTATGATATTTTGTTACATTTATGCAACAGCCGTGGGATGTATGGGTGCTAGATAATTTAACTATGTATTAAAATGTTTAATAACATTTTTGGGTTGATTAGTTTGGTGTGCTAAAGACCTATAAGGTCAAGAAAATTTATTATGGGTCAAAACATGATTCATAAAAATATTAGAATATGAGTGATGTGAACCGAGACCAAACATGGTCTTCAATGACTAAACTATGTATTATAATGTGTTATAACATTTTTAGTTGATAATACAAAGTTTAGATGACATATAATGTCATAGGAAATAATTAAATGATTTTAGGAAGCATTAAAGAAAAACTATATATTTTACCGAAAAAAATATAGTTTTTATAACATTTATGTGTAATTTTATCCAATGTAAATTAATGTAACAAGGCCAAGCATTTTAGGCCATTTAATTTAATCGCTATGTTAAGTTAAAATGGATTTAAAATGGATTTCAGAATAAATATATATTACCGAAAAAATTTGGGGTTGAATTGTGATTTAAATGAATTTTAGAGACCGAATATAAATAAGGTCGAAAACTATATGTTAAAAGGGATATTCTATGGATCTTATTAAGTATTAATAAAAAAATATATACGGGGTCAAATGGTAATTTTTGAGTATGAGGGGTCAAAACCGCAAATACACAAACATATGGTCAAGATAGTGTACAATGGGTCAACATGACCAAAATAAAAGCCTTGACCAAATATAATATCATAAATAATTAATTTATGAACTTATATTAACATTATAAGTGAATGTTGACTTAATGAAACTTATGAGGTATAAAATGTAAATACCGAAAAATAGAGGTGTAGTTTGGTTAATATAGTGATTTATATCCTAAGTATAAAATTTAGGAATTTTTGGAGTTATATAAATGGGTATATTGATAAAAGAGTATAATATATGATTTTTGTGACATATGAAAGTATATGATATAAATTTGGGTCAAAATGTAAATAAGAAAAGAAAGATACCAAACAACTATGGGCTGTTCGGTAATATTGAGGAAATAGCATATAAAAACTATATGTTATAAATAATATAATGTTTGAAATGATATAACATATGATATGTAAAAATATTATGAGATTTGTGGTAGAAGCATAAATATGGGAAGCTAAGGGTTAAAACAAATAAAAACAGAACCTAAGGGGGGTTTGTTTGTATTCTTCGGAAATATTGAAACTATATAGTATACATACTATAGAGTTCAAATGCTATAATATATGGTGAGTTAAGTATGTTATAAAAATTGTGATGAAATCGTAATAATAATAAAGTGTGGGATTTGAAAGGAGATGAAATATTAAATATATGCCCATTCGGCAATTAAGGGGAAATATTACAAAACTATAGGTTATGTCCTATTACAATGTTTTGATGATATAAAACATGGTATAAGTTGTGTGACTATTTTGTAATAAATGAGAATTATGTAAATGAAGAGGTAATAGTGTATTGTAATTATATGTCATTTTCGGTACATAAATATAAGTACTAAAACTATATGTTATAAGCTAATGACGTATAAAATATCATACAATGTAATATCCAGATATAAGTGTGACACTAAATAAAGTTATGTGATCAAAAGCATGGATATAGAAACTAGCATGCTAGCGCATACATATATACATTATATATATCAAAATGAAGATATAAAACTATAGTATACAATGACATAAAATACTATGGTTAATATATGTTTTAGAAGGTTAAATAAACCTTGGATGAGGGATGAACATGCGCCTAATATAAGGCTCCATGTTACATTAAGAAATCATGTACATATACAAATATGCAACCGGCGCAAATAACTGCACATACTTAATGGATTACAAACCATATAATAATAAATAATGAACATTGACTTGTTAGTATAATTATATACTACAAGTCATAAGGTTTTAAATAAATACAATTTGTCACATAATTGGGAAGTTGTATAATATAAGGTGTGTTAGAGAATAGTAATATGCTATGTAATATAAACTAACGTCGCATGGAATGCAAACAACCATAGGTTATAAAATGTAACCATACATGCAACTAAAGGTTATAACAATACCCACGCATGCGATGTAACAGTTGAAGTAATGATACAAGAACGAACAGTTTTGTATTAGGCGTAACGTTTATAAAATACTATGGGATAGGAAATGTAATTCCTACGTTTAAAAAACGTTAGCCACGACGTTCGAATAAAAAAAACCGACATCCTCGTAAACTGTATATTAATACATACTACGAGTAAAGAGTCTTAAGTATAAGGATACCTTAACTATTAACAGTTGAAAATCCGGGGGTGTAAAACCGGGGTTACTGGCGTTATTCGGAAATACCGAATCACATTGTCATGTGGATTGACATTTAGTATTCTTCATATTGATAGACCGTCTGTCGGACGTGCGCGCTCAAGAGGCTTAGAAGTCCACATTGCGCATCCTTGGTCCACGGTGTACGGTATGTAAAGGGATTTGATCCGGGTTGTCCTGAGGAATTCCTCGGGCTCGGATTTGTTTGATAAATAACTTGTGTGAATGTATGTATGTGATTTATGTGCGTGATGCGTAGTTATGTTCACTGCATTAACTATTTATGCACGAACGTCCTACGGGACTAATACTACGTCGACTATAGATCGACTTATACAAAACTACATATGCGAAATGTGTGTTGTGACCACTGTTGCGTGACCTAATACGCTAAGTATTACAAGTATGTAGTTATAACCTAAGTAAAACACTTAGGAACGGGACATGACATTCTCGGTCTCTAGAGCTTTGACTCGAACGTGAATGTTACCTAGAATAATTCTAGGCATGCGTAAGACCCATAGGGCAGCCAACAAATTAAGTGATGTACTCCATAACTAAAACCGTAACTGACTATCTAACTAACAAAACTAACAGTGGAGTGTGAATGAATGTGATGATGTAACTTAATCCAGACAGTCACTGGCTGCTGGTCGCGCGTAGAGATCTCTTGGGTTATCCCGTATCGGGTTTTCCCTAGTTAATCCTGATCGAGCCTAGATAGATCGTTAGGCGGAGTGTGCTACAGTTGGCACCAGGCCCTTGGCCACCTAAATGGACGCCTTTACAAAGGCAAAGTGAATAAGTCCCAGAGTCTTCGGATGATCAGGGCAGTGAGCACCTTGTGTGTACGTGGGACTACTGTACAAGTGAGTATATTTCGGGTTGTCCTAACTGACGCCCGACTGTGCTAACCTAAACAAACGATATGTGAAGGCCCGGAGGGCCGAGTGATGTACTATGTGATGATGTTAACATACGATGAATGAGTTCTCAATGCCATTGTATTGTATGATGTATGACAGTAATGTGTATATCCATATATGACTGTTTTGATTGGATGAATGATTATATAATCATGCATGTTGTTACAGTACTTATTATATCTGTAAAATGACAAAGCATGAAACCAATCTAATATTAAGACGGTTAAAAATGACAAGTGACCAATAGGGTCCAGATCCGGCATACTCAGCGTCTATCGCTGAGACTACACTTATTGTGCAGGTTGCTGAACACGTTGAAGCCGAAGTGCGGGACTGGGTAGTTAGGACGTTGTTGATTTGGATTTACCATTCATACCACATTATGTATTAAATGATTCCACTGGAAAGGGGTTGTAAGATTTGGATTATGATTAGATGCTCACAGTAGTTGTGCTTTTGATACTTAGATAGAAATGTAGGTGGTATCTCGTTGTCACTGCGGATTGTATTTTCTTGTTTAATTTTGTTAAGATGTTGTACTGCTACATCACTCGTATGGGCGAGTGGTGGCAAGTAACACCCATGTGAGTCCTATTACTGTAATTCCTTCCGCTGTGAGACGCCTTTAATTCATGTTCACGTGAGCGACTATTACGTATTTGTTATGAGGGGTGTTACATTTACAACCGTTGGATTATGAATTGTAGTAGGTTCATGGCATACTAGCCACGTTTCCTTGAGCTCTGCTCATCTTAGGCTGTTCATAAGTTTGCTTCTCCGTACACCATAGTTTGGTTTAGAGGTAATATTGGGTTCCGTGATAAGATCATCACGTCACGCTTCTGTTCATTGGAGACCCTTCAAGTAATAACCAGTTGCCTCATGGCAATTTAGTGTATTCCCCGTTTGGTGGAATCCCTTCGGTTGTTTAACCGAGTGTTCGTTCTAGCTTTTGTGCTCTTATAACGACACTTCGTTCAACTATGTTGACGGTACCTTTTTATGGATTGCTCCAGCGTGTTGTTGATTATGTCATTACATCTGGCTGACATTTATGAGTATGTCGAATTTGTTATCTACTTTGCGGTTCTGGATCTGAGTTATCTCGTTGAGGGTTACAACGTCTCCCGTTCTTAAGGTAGACCATTGATGTTTTTCCTTATGTTATAACTGCTTTGATATTCTTTTTGGTGATGAACAATATCCCCTGGTACCTTATATGATCACTCTGGGTATTTACCTTGTCCATTGAACATTGGTGTGTTCAGGTTAGGCTTTGCCTTATTGTGTTTGGGCTGGGTTTCCATTCCAGCTAACATGCTTTACTGCAAGATTCTTGAGACATATCCAATGTCTTTACTCAATTACTAGTGCTTCTCGCACTTCTTAATTCCTAATCATCTTCCTGGAGTGTTTCCTTGACTCCTTCAGTTTGTAAGCTTATCTAAGTTCCTTTGCTTGTTCGAGGTATCCAACTGTTCTGGTTCAAAGTTACTTATGGTCTGTAGAACAGTGCTGACTACTTCCCGTGTTTTGTACACTACATGTATACATACGTGGGGTACCTTATTGGTACGTTACCACTTACCTGACCAACTCACAAAAGGGTCTGTCAGGCCCGCAAGCTCCTTCGGAGTACGGTTGTCCACATCCCGTATTTGGGTACACTCGTAGTGCTCGTCACACGCCTAGGTGAAATATTCTATTGTCAACTCCTCTTGTATCACCTTATGTACTCACCGTGATTCTTCTGGTTTTGTTTTAAAAATATGAGGTTTAATAGAAAAGTTTGTGGTTTTGAAAGAAAATTTTGGGTTTTGAAATAAAAATCTTGAGTTTGAAAGAAAATCTTCATGGCGTTGCCCTGTCTGAGGTCTTGACCAAGTCTAGCTTCTCGCTGACTGGTGTGTTTGTTAACAAGATGGTCAGGCCGTTAGGCCTTTCCAAGGTTTCGTTGTTTCAATTTCTTAGGTTTCGGGATCCTGTAGGTGCTCCCATCATCATGGTGGTACTTTAGTAAGTTCTTGTTGGTCGTTAAAAGCGTTCCAAATAGTTTTGTTATTGCTGCACTTGCCTTGGCAAGTGCGTGGGTAGGTCGGTTTTTGGGTTAACAAATACCGGTTACGGTATCGTTTCCATCCATACTTGGTGGTTTTATTGGATCTTCCTTTGGTCCTTTGATCTTAGTAATCGGTCCCCTGAGTACTCCTCAGTGTTCTTGACGTGGTTGTCGTTAATTCGGGTGGTTTCCCGATCCTTGAGGTACTCTGTGTACCTTGCTTCGTTGCTCGTTCCCACGCCTTTGCGGTGGTTACCGATGTTTGACTAATCCTTAGGAGCTACATCGTAGTCCTATTGGTGTACGGTTACTCTTGTAGTTGTCTGAACTATGTTACTCAGGTATTACTGCCCTTTTGGCGTTGTGGTTTGGTGTTAATACAACCTTGACTAATTCCTTAGTCGGTTTCTATACCATTGTTGGTATTATCAAGCATTTGCAGTCCGTAGTGTCTCGGTTTTGTTACTCCGTCTTTTCGCTTCAATGCGCAGTTGCGCTTCCCTTCATGCTGGCTTACACATGGTTCTCGTGACTACGAAGCACGTCGCCCCATGGTGTCATAAATTTCACTATCCTGTATTTAGGATCTTCAATCTTCTACCGTTAAGTACGGTCATTGTCGTTCAAACGGGAAACGTCTTCGGGATTCCTATTCTTGGAATCTACCGTATGACTGGTTCTTTCTATTACAAATTATTTTACAACTGCCAGATCAGGTTAACCCGAGTATGAGAGGTCTTTCCATCTCTCTGGCGTTCTTTTCCCAACTTATAACGGGGGTTGCGGAGGGCGGGATTGCTTATGTAGGTATCCAGATCATACTGGAAGTTCCTATCGAGCATACCTCACACGCTAACACTCATTGGACACTCTAAATTTCCCCAAATAATTTACTATACTCATCACTCATTTCCTTGTTAATTTTACACAATTTTCCCACTTTAAATTCTCCCAGAACTCTTGCTACAGATTTTGCTCTTCTTCTTTTCACAAACTCAATGGTTCTTCAACTAATGCATTACTAGGGTTCATTGCATTATTTTCATCCCAAGTCCTACCCAACTAGACAATTCTCTCTAATCTAGTTTCCAAGGTGATTAACTACTTAGATCAAACTCCAAAACACACCTAGTTATCCTTTGTTCTTTCCTCTCCTATAACCCTCTTAAGTCATCTAGTTTCTACCCAAATTTTGACAGAGTTTCCCTACAATTTTAAACATTGCCCACATTGTTTACTCAGCTCACAAAACCAATTGCACAACCACGTTATTCTAGACACTAATCAACACACTAACTTCCAGCACATTAACACTTTATTCACTTGGCTCTAAGGCCCTTAATCATCAGCATAAGCAATACTAATATACTCCCATTTCTTTCTCATCATGCAGTAACATACACAATACTAAGGCAATGCAAATTTCTCTTACTACAAGACACTAAAATTCATTCAAAGGTAAGTTCATTACCTTGTGATTTCTAGTTTTTCTTTCCTCATTTATTTCTCCTTTCTTCTTGCTCTTCCTTTCCTTGTTTCTTGTTTACAATTTGGCCAAGCTACAGCCCATGTTCAAGGGTATACACAACAACACTAGTAAATACTTAACTCTACAATTAAAACCTAGAATTCAAGAGAGGGTTTAAAGCTCAAAATGAGAGATTACCTTTCACTCTCTAGATGAAATGTTTGGCTAGCAACACAACAAGACTCAAGCTCCTATTTTGAAGCCGAAACCAGCTGGAGCAAGAGCAACAATGGAGCTCAAAAATATGGAAATTTCGGTAGTCAAAGAAAGGCTAGAAAATGAGATGGTTTGAGCTCTTTCTTACCTTAAAACAATAAGGGAAGGATGTAGATCACAATGGTCTCCTTAAATCTTCAAATGGATCTCCAACCATGGTGACTAACTTCACCATTTTCGGATTTTGAAAAGAGGGGAATGATCTCCAAGGAGAGGGGAGTCTAGTGGTGTAATTTTTGTAGCATTTGGACTTTGTTTGAGCCTTCAAAATTGAGGAAGAAGAGAGAGCTGGGTGAGGAGGCTCCAAATCGCCATTAGTGGCTGGGAGGAAGAAGAAGTCCGGTGAGAGAGGTAGAAGAAAATGTGAGTGAGGGGAATAAGGAGGAGAGAGACTCCAAACCCACTTTTGTTACTTTTTGCTTTATTAGTTTTGTCTTCTTGTGCATAAGAGAGTTAGGAGAGGGGGAGAGGCTGAAAGAAACGTGCCACTCACACACATATAAGAATGACAGTTTTTTTATTTACAAAGGGGGAGGAGTATTTTGGTCTATTTACACTTAACACCCCATAAGTTCCCGTTTTGACACTATTCACCAATCGGAGTCCGTTTTCTAGAATTTTCTCGTTTAATTAAATTAAATGGCTCTAGACCTTCACTAATGTTTAATTATAGATATTTGATTGACTATAATTTTTACGAGTCTATTAAACCCGCTTAAAGTCACATTTTCCCGGTTTTCTTGAAAAACGTACTTTAATGCTCGTTTACGTTTTTAACCCATTATATGGATCCGTTTTCTTCAGGAATTGTTTCTACATATTATTTAAGCATAATTAATCCTTAGGAATCCATCTAGGATCATAGTCGAGGTCACATATCTCCTATGGTTGCGTAACGTTCATTTCTACGGTTTACACTTTTTAAGCGTTTTCTCTTTTCTTTTGGTTTTATTTTCTTCACCAATATTATTTAGGCACTATTAGGCCCTTAAATACCATATTTGAATGATTTAATCACCATAGTTATGTTCGGGGTATTTCAATCTACCCCTTAAAGAACTTTTCCCTCAAAGTTGGTGAATTGCTATCTTTACTCATTTGACATCTCAATTGTCAAAATCATACATTCATACATCCTTACGGTGTAACACCCCTACTGGTAATCTAGTCATTATCCCCTATTCTGTCTCAATTAATCAATGCTCAAGTAGCGGAATTCCAATACAACCGGGGTGATACAATGCCGTTACTCACCCACGTGACTAACAAGACCCATCCAAACTCAAATACTGAAATACCCCAAACTTAGATATGGTGTTTAAATGATAAACTAAGATATAAGAAGGCTAAATAATGCCTTAGAGACATTAAGAAACATTTCTAATCAAAGAAGATATAAGGAAACACCAAAAGAGCAGTTTAAACAAAAACGTGCTCTAAGCTTGGAGAGACATGGGAGAGTACCCAAATATTGTTCTAAGACCTTAGTAATATCCTAATGGTCATTTTAAGTCAATTACCAAAGAAAACCAAGCTTGAAAACAAGTTAAAACACAAAATGTGCTTTAAGGAGTCTTAAAGCACGTTTTTGAAAAATTGTCTTGTAAATGAGTTTTGAATGGCTAAATGTCCATCATTACTCTTTAATTAATATGTGTACTATATAGTATCACATTTGGAGGTCTATATCAATGGGAAATCAAAAATTTCACAACAATGTGCCTTGTTTTTGATGAATAGTGAATTTATTAAGCTAGTTTATAACATAAGTCTATATAAGTGAGACATTTGGTCAACAAAGACTAAACTACCCTCATTCACTAAAGGGGGCCGGTTTTTTAAGTGTGACTCACCCACTTATCTAGCTAAATAAAGAGAAAGCAAAATAAGTAAGTTATAAAGCATAAAGTACTATTCACCTTTTAAGATAAATATCACATTTTGCTTACCTCTCTCCTCACTTCTTCATTCTTCCTTGTCTCACACGATTTCTTGCTCTCTTTCTCTTCTCCATTAACATGAAGCTCCTCTCCATGCTAGCTCCACCTTCTCTTGCACACATCTTGCTCATTTTAGCTCCAAATCCAAAACAAAATACATATTCTTCTTAGTTAGCTCAAGCTCCTCCTTTCTATCTTTTCAAAACTTCAAGAGCTTCATTTTGGTGCCAAGTCAAACCACCATTAGAGGAGGAAATTCAAGTTTGGAGACTCCATTGGCATCTCCATTCTCTTAAGGTAAAGAAAGTGTAAGAAAATCTAGGTTTCCACCATTTTCTTCACATGACCGAAAATATATACTCATGGGACTCCATGTTTATGCCTTGTTCTAGCTTGTTTCTACTCTTCAAAGGAGAGAGGTCCTTCTTGCTTCACATCCAAGTTGTCTTGAGAAACTAAGGTAAAACAATCACATTAATACCTTAAAACATATTTTTAAACCTAGGGTTTGTTCCTTAGGGTTAATGTGTTATCTAGTACTCATTGGAGTCATTGGATATTGGTTAGAACATTGGCAAGGAGAATCACATTGGTGACCGAGATTGAACAAAGAAAACCTAAGGAGAAAAGCTTTTAAGCTTGTGAGAAAACAAGGTAAATTACTTACCTTAAGGTGTTTTGTTGTTTAAGGGAATGAGATGTGGGTATATGATGAGTTTAGTGTAGAGTTTATATTGGGAAGGTGCTATAAAACCTAGGAGAAACAATGACTATTCTTGTGAACTTGTGACTAAGGAGCAAATGAGAAAAGAGATAGTTTAAGAATATAAAAGGTGAAGCACAAGAAGCATTTTATTTCAATGGGAGCCTTGTTGAGTGTATTCGCAGGTTGAAGGCAAATATATGTGGAAATTCAGTGGTTAAGATTATTGTCATTTAAGGGCCTAAGTGCCAAGCATTTTTAAGTTTAAGCACTATATGATGATGTGGTGTGGTTTTGGTGTAAATTGGGTGTTAAGTTGTTGTGGTGAGAATTTGGGTGATGTTGGTTGTTTGTTGGAGAAAAACCATGTGTTAGGAGGTACTATATACTAGAGAACCCATGGCAAAATTTAAAGGAGAGTTTAAGTGTTTAAGATATCCTAAGGGAATTTAATGACTAAGGAAGTACTAGGAGTGTTCTATGGGTTGTCTTGATGAAAAAGGGTGAAGTTAAGGTGTTTTAATGAGTTATAATGATTTAGGCATTACTATGAAGGATTTAGGAGTCAAGAGGATGTATTTGAGTATTTAGGACTTAGGCAAATGTTGGTGCACAACTAAGAAGGAAATAAGGTGTTGATGATGGAAGTTTAAACTTGTGAAGGAAACATTTGGCATAGAGGTTACGTTAGGTATGAACCACCACCTAGAAACCTAGAGGGAAGCATTACAAGTGTTAGCATTATCACAAGGAAAATGCATAATGACTAAGGTGGATTTTGTGGAATGATTTAATGTGTTTAGAGGAGGGCTTAAGGTGTATTTGAGGTGCCCAAATGAGGTTATAGCATATTAGAAGACATGAGGAGAAGTTTGGAATTGAAAGAGGCAATTTAAGAGGAAGGTCTGTAGAGGACCGACCCAGGGTCCGACCCAGTCTTGGGTCGGTCGGGCCAAGTTAAGCCATCCGGAATGCCTCTGGACTGGACCGACCCAGGGGGTTTGGGTCGGTCGGCTTAGCCTTGGGTCGGTCGGGTAAGGTTTAAGCAGGAAAATGGGTTCTGTAAGGGACCGACCCAGAGGGTTCGGGTCGGTCGGTCTAGCTCTGGGTCGGTCGGATGGGTTCCAAGAGACGGAAGAGTTTCTGTAATGGACCGACCCAGGGGTTGGGTCGGTCGGTGGGTCGGTCGACCCTTAACACTTAGAAAAAAAAAAGAAATTTCAAATTCTAAGAATGGTAATGGGTAATGAGGTATGCCCTTGGTAGGGTAGTAATGATTGGGACCCTAAGAACTTAAGGAATTAAGTTAAGATTAAGTATAAGTTTTAATGTTTAAAGTTAAGTTTGTAAGACCAAGTGATAAAGACTTGAGAGGTTATTGGGTGGAAGTCCTTAGGGACTAAGTGAGCTAAGTAAGGTGCAAATAACTAATAACCTAAAAATGAATGAATTTTAGGTTTGTGAATTGGGACCCCGAAGAAGGTTAAACAAACAACGATCGACGGTGAACGGTACAATCCTTCTTGTGACCTGCTTGCTAACGAGGTGTCCCTCGGCTTGTGTGCTGTCTGTTTATTTGCTATGACTAAAACAAGATAAAGCATGCAACCAGTTATATTGTTCTCGTTGTGATTGTGTTATATTTACACTAACCCGCGAGACTTGAGTTTGCTACTAACCAAGTTTAGTCCTTACTGAGTTAAGGTTAAGAACTAAGTATCGGTGATTGTTGGTTTTACCTGTCAAGGTTTAACTAACACTTGGTGATTAAGGCTTTCATTAACCATAACTTGGGGTGGGAGTGAGGAATCCGGAATGGTACCGGCACATGTGTATTGGGGGAGGTCGGTATCTGAATCAGATCCGACTTCCAAATAAGACTGGTCGTTAGACTCGTCGCCTAGGGTCAACAAATCGACCCGACCACCCGGGCTACTGTTTGAGATGGGAGGCACATTAAGGATGGCGTGGGGGGATCAAGCCTACATCCCCAATAAATTAAGAAAGGTAGCTTATCGTCGGATAGTGCACTGCTACCGGCTAGGGTTAACCAAGCCCTACAAAGATAAGCAACCAACTAAGGGCTAACCAATCTAATAGTGGAGCGGTTGGCAAGTATAAGGTTAAGGAGATTGTGGATCTAAGGGGTTAAGAACTAACTCACTTGTTAAGGGAACGCCTGAGTCGTTCGTTTGCTTATGAGCTAATTATGTTCATTGTGGTTGTTGGTTATTGTGCTTCATATTAAGCTTATTGCGCTATTTATGCTTATCATGTTAATCAACTCCCATGCTATCGACAATTAGTCGTCGTAGCCCCGTTAGCTTGGGGGCCATGAGAGGGTGTACCAGCATTCGTGCTGACCCCCTCGGGGGCTATTTTTACACTTGCAGGTAAGAGGCCGATGAGGACGCACTACGAGAGTAGGAGCGGTTAGTCTTAGGGTGGGACATTTATTTTGAGTTCGGGTTGCGCCTGTGCACCCGACTGTTTATATTAAACTGATGTAAGTTTGAGATTACGTTTGAAATACTAGTACTCGGTTGGTTGTGGGATTGAGAATGTTGATGTTTTGAGTTGGATAAGTATTTTGGTTAAGTATTGTAAATGTTAAGCCGGTATATTCTAACGATCAGACCGTGGCAAGGTCCAAGTGTTGTTTATTTCCGCTGCGACATATTCGATTAAGTGTTCAGATTGTGATAACCACGATAGGCTTTGGATGGGGTGTTACAAAAAGTGGTATCAGAGCGTAACTACGCTCTGATCAAGAAATACCGGATATGAGTAACCACCGAGTTAGGATATAAGTTAAGGAATAAGTATTGGGTTGAGGGTGTGAGAAGTTATAGTGAGTAGAGTCAGATGACCACTAATAAGTGTGGATTGTCTTTACCGTCTACGGACGTTATAAATTTACTAACCAAAACAATGGTGAGTACGAATCTAATGTAAGTTATGCTTGTTCAGATGGCAGGACGCCCTAGAGGAGGCCGAGGTCGCGGCCGGGGTGAGGATATTCCAGGGATACCTGGAGGGCAGACGATCGCAGAGATCGTAGCTGCCGCTTAAGGGCACATGGGCTATCAGCCTGGTGTGGGTGCACCACCTCCACCGCCACAACCTAGGGAACCAAATTGGGTGAAGAGTCTGTCAGATCTTCGACCCGCTCATTTCAAAGGGGAGACCGATCCCGCCAAGCTTGAGGCGTACATCTCCGAGCTGGAGACCGCCTTCGAGACCCTTGATGTCCCTGCTGGGATCAAGGTGCGCTTAGCTGCTTTCTACCTGAAGGGGGCGGCGGGCGATTGGTGGAAGCTGGTGAGGGCCGAGCATGTGGCCAATCCAGAGTTCGGCTGGGAGCAGTACACCGCCTTGCTACGGGCAAAGTACTACCACCCCGCCCATGTCCAGACGAAGAAGCGCTTGCAGTTAGATGCGCTTAAGCAGTCGACAAGATGACGGTGGACGAGTATTACTCAGAGTTCACCGCCTTGCTCCGTCTTCTGCCAGGTCTAGGTATTCTGACCAGATCTTGGTAGACCGCTTCTATGGCGGGGCTTAGCCATCGACTCCGCTACGGCATGGGGCCGACGAGTTACACTACCTTGCAGGTAAGAGAATGATTGAAAATTTGAGTAAGTGATGAATAAGAATTTAGATTATGATGATAAGTATGGACTAATACCATGGAAAAGCAGAGTGCTATCATGCCGCTGCTAAGGTTGAGGATTACCGTCCAGCTGAGGGACGAGGAGAATCAAAGCGGAAGAGTGCTGGGAAGAGCTCAGAGAGGTCAAGGGCAAGGAGGGTACAAGAAACAAAAGTACCAGCCTCAAGCCCAGAAAATCAGAACCCAAGGGGAAGAG